>BMAU01008867.1:657500-740000 GCA_019973935.1 Trichonephila clavipes
AACCAGTTTATTTTGAAACTTTAAGGAGATCTTTGAGATTTACCCGATATCACAATAGTGTACTAAAAATGAAGCTGCTTATATCTTGGAAAAATCAATCAACTCTAGAAACTATTTCTTACAACGCAAACTCCTTTTTTTAAAAAGGGAATTTTTCTTTGCTAAAATTGAATTTGAAATACTTAGTTGAAAGGTTTGTGGTGGAAAAAAATTTGAAAGTTGTGAAAAAGAAAAGAAAAATTTAAATAAAAAAATCATCGTGCCATGAATGTTTAGTGGGAAGTAAATCTTAGGCTTCAGTCTTCAGTTCTTATATTTTAAAAAATATCGATATTTCTTTTAACAATTAATTATTTCAGCTATTCCAGTTACTGGATTTGAACTATGATAATTATTTTCCTAATCATATGCGTTAACATTATTAAATTTATAATTGAATTTTTCTTCATGTGGAATATATTGGGATTAAGAAGTAAAATATCAGTTACTAGTTATTATTTAAGGTTATTTTTTAAAAATACAAAAGAAGATTGTTCGAATATATATATATATATATATATATATATCATGTTATTAAACTAAAAATAATTGATGAAATCATTTTGTACAAAAATATTTTAAATATTGTTATCTAGTTCTAAAATAAATTCTTAGATGACCAACATAAAGGGGATTTTATTGATGAATGGAATTATGATTTGTTTCAAATTTATGTATATGCATTATTTCAATTGAGATCACCTTTATTATCTTTGTAGGTGACATATTAAGACAAAAAATATATATATATATATATATATATATGTATGTATACAATATATAAATTTTGAGTTGCAGAAAGATTTCAATTTATTTTTACTTTTTCTGTTGTACTAGCTGTTTAGAATCTTTTCAACTCTGATTTCTTTGATACAATTAGTTAACATATAGCTTAAAAATACTAGCACTAATATCAAATGGGATTTATTCATGTCATAATAGTTACATATATATAAGACTCAAATATATTAATAAAAATGTTACGTTGCTATTTTAGTACTTCTAAGTGTGGTTCAATTTTATTCGAAAAAATTTAGAAACGTATTATTTTAGTTTTCCGAATATGAATTAAATATTAGTGTTTTTTTTTAAATTAGTGATCATTTAAATTTCTTAAAACAGTTTGTACAAAAATTTGAACTGAAAAACGTGTACGTTATAGCTAAAAATCAACGCCCTTGCTTTTAGAATTTATTTTGCCCAAGTTTAGTAGTTATTAAAACTAATGGTTAACATCATAGGATATTCAATAAACCAAGAAGACATTTCAGAAGTTTCTATACGCTAGAAAATGACTGCGTATCAAGTAATTTTTCTTGCAAATCATGACCATTTGTCACAAGGTTGTTTGCATGAAAGTAAATATAGATAACTTAAAAGAAAAATATATTGAAAAAAACAAAATAATATTTTGAATTAACAGAAATTTCGCCAATATGTGTTTACTTACATAGTACCAAAATATCGTAAGAAGCTAATTTTGAAAAATGAAATATTAAAAAAAATAAATTAAACACAATGCCCAAACAACAATAAAGCGAAATACGTGTCAAATTCACTTTAAAATATTTCTCTTCCTTTACTGGGGCAAATTTATGTTTACACACATCTTTATACTCCATGTTAAATACCCATAATATTTTTACCCAGATATTCCATTGTTGTTGAAAGTCCTCTTTGCTTTAATGAAGTGGCTACGGCGATCTAATGGACATGGTCATGAACTCTTGACCTGAGTTGTCAAGTCCAGATGCCACTGAAGACCTGCCGTGTCGAGTAGCTAATGCCTGTTAAAACTGCCGTGGCTCACAGTCCTTACTTTGGTGTAGCGCGGAAGTTAGAAGAGTGGAATACCAGCTCAGGTGTCGTCCTCATCACTTGACAGCGGTCAACAGTTACAATGTCCATCACCAATAGCCCTCGTGTTACTTTAAGTGCGACGTCAATAAATACTCACTTATTCACTGAAGTGAGTCATTTCACTTACTCACTGTAGTTACTCACTTACTCAATAAAGAAAGTATCTGTGGAATCACTAATTTACGTTTCTTATGATTTATGTTAAATTGCTGTGTAATGTAAATTACAGTAACAGATTCACATCATATTCTCTCTAGCTGTATTGGAATTTCCCCGAGTTTTACGAAAAAAGGCATATCTCTTTTTAAAACTTTTAGTCGAAAGATATTCCTCTAGTTATACATATTGCTCTTTTTCCCTTTGAAATAAATCCAAGGCTTCCCTCAACAATTAAAAAGTATAATTGCTATGTTAATTAGGGGTGAAATGAGACGTTATTGCCCTCTTTATATTATCTCTTGCAGCGTTTAATTACTGAAAAGGGAAAGTTTTAAAATAGACTGCATAGACTACATTTTATAAATATTTTAGCAGTAGAATTTTTCTCTTTTTGGTAATCTTGCCAAGCTCTAATTTTTTCGTGTATTTATTTGCTATGAATCACGCACTAGTATTTCTTGAACTAAGAGAAAACAAATAATTCATTTACTTTAAACTTTTATTTTTCAATTAAGAGAAATAAAAACCTCTTCAATTAAAACAATTTAAATATAAAAATAAATATATATGTTGTGTAAAGGAAATAGTTTAGTGGAATTTAATGAAATAGATTATATATTTCTCTCCTGTAAAAAAATGTGCTAAATATAATTACATATCACAGCGCATTTTATATAAAAACAAGGGTAATCGTTTTGTTAAAGAAAATTCTGAATTAATTAAAAGGTTTTGTGTGTCTTAACATGAATACAAATCCATAAAAAAAATTAAGTGATTTAAAAAAATTAACACCTATATTTAACTGGTATTTTCATTTTGTTTAATTAAAATTTTGTTAATGCTGTTATTTTATTTAAGTTTTCTTTTTTCGTTTAGATACTTTTATATTACTAAAAATGAATTCGTGAACCTTAGTTGGAACGTCTCTTTCAGAATTATTAGCTAAAACACACAACTTTGTGGTTAACAAAGAACAAATTTTACCAAGAAAACTATTTTAAAAATAATGCACCGAAATTTAAATTGTATTACAAATGCTAATTACATATTTCTTCGTTATTTTATTTAAAGCATTTATTATTTCATTATATCTTGAAGTAACTGACCAAAATTTTTAACAATTTTTGTTGATATATCTATTTCCTTAAGGAATTGTACTTTTAAGTACATTTATGTAAAAACAAAATTCTCATACGTTCAATTCGTTTTACCAACAAAAATATGTCATCTGTTTAAAGTAAGAAAAAGTAGGAGATTTCGAAATTTCTTACTTTAAACAGGCGATATTTTTGTGAATAAAAGGAATTAAATGCAAAAATGTCATTTTGATTCAAGATCTATTTTTTATGTAGAAAAATTGCGAAATATAACCAATACATATATAAGCTATATTGAAAAGTTCTTGCATATGTTTGTAGGTAAAAAATTCTTACACATATAAAGGTAAAATCTAGCTTAAAGGTAAGCTCTTAGCTATATATATATATATATATATATATATATATATATATATATATATTGTACAAATTAAGAAATGACAATAATTTGAACATTGCATGGAAGTTTCTTGGAAATAAATAACTTTTAGTATGTGTGTACCACTTCACCAATTAATTACCGCAAGAACTCATAAATTTCCTTATTTCTGATATAAAATCTTGATGTGAGAGGTGTTTATCTGAAAGAAGGGACCACACATAGCCCCTATTAACCATATTTCAATTCCTACTATTAGCTCACACTCTCTATATATTTATTTATTTATTTATCTTCGTGGTTCAATCGTTAACAAATACATATTAACGAGCTCAATTGAGCTGAAATTTTATATATATTTAATTATTTCGGATGACAATACAGTAATTTAATTATAATTAATAAAAATTAGTTGGTTAAAACTAATTATTAAGAATTACAAATACAGCCACGTTGGCATCATTTTTGGCAACTTAGCGACCATTTTGGTGACTTGTGTCAAAACTTGTAAAGTTTTTTTTTCTCACATTTTAAAGCGCTCGTTTTTTTTTTTTTTAGAGACTGTAGTTAGACTCCTTGTGTGCCGACAAGTATAACACAAGGGCTTACAAACGTAAGTCATTATTCAAAACAATGGAAATTACATGCAGAAGGATATAGGCACAAATGGGAACCGAAAGGGGGGAGTGGATACAAATACAACAAATACAGAATTAAATACAAGATTGCTCACATGCAAACGGAGATAATTAAAAATAAAATTATACAATGAAGAAGATAAGAAAACATGATCACAAAAAAATTTTCAAAATACAAAAACATAAAGCATACATACATACACACACATATATATATATATATATATATATATATATATATATATATATATATATATATATATATACATACATGTATATTCACGTACATAAAATGTTAACAAACACACAAAATTTAGAATCTAAATAATACAGGGAAAAAAATGTTATTAGTGCATGCACAAAACGATGTAAAAGTTGATTTTCGTTCAACAAAGGCAGAGAAAGGAGGTGACCACACTATATTGTTCTTTAAAGCGTTCATTTGAACTGCAATTTTCTATACACTATTATTTTGGGTAAAAATACGATAATTTAATTATAATTAATTGAACTCATTATTTAAAGAATTTATTTTTAGCGACTAGGGTCAAAGCTTTAAAATATTTTTTCTCACGTTTTGAAGCATTCAGTTGAACTGAAATTTTATATACACGATAGTTTTTGATGGCAATACGATACTTTAATGATAATTAATAACAACTAATTGCCACTTAATATTGTGATTCTGTCATATGTATGTACATATTTATTAATTATAAATATTTAATAAAAAGTAGCTAAATTAAAATTTTTCTTTGCTGATCTAAGTAGGAATTGACTTAATTTTTTTTTATATATATTTCTCTCTCTTGTTTTTTTTTTTTTTTTTTTTTTGTTATATTCTGCAACTGCTGTTTCATACCTTCCGACTTCGTTTTGCGTTCCACTCAATCATGCGAGTTTATTTTAACTGATGAGAGGTTTCATTTTGCATTACATCAGCCATATGTACAAGCCAAATTTCATTATAATCTGTTCAATAGTTCTAGAGAAAATCGACAAAATCTAAAACTTTTCTTAATTTGAAACACCAATGTACACACATCTTCAGCCAAAGTACTTTTATAATTTTTTTTGGATATTTGGTACTTTCCTAAAGGTAATTAAATATTGAACAATCACTCTCATCATTTACTTTAGTTTACTCAATATATGTAAGACAAAATTATAAGAAAAACAGGAAATATTATTAATTGGTTATTTGTGTGTGTGTGTGTTACTAAAAAGGTGCTATAAAGTTGCTTTGTAATAATTTCACATTTTAATATTCCAAAAATGTTCGTAGTTGTATACTTTGGGGCAATAAAAGAATATATATACAAGAAAATGTGAGGATATTGAAATAGAAACACGTAGCCGTAGGTTCAAACTGATATTTTTCAGCATATTGTATTTTTCTTTCTCGCAATCGATTTAATGTTGAGTCTATTCATACGACTTGAGTCAGTTCACATGAAGTACTAAGAAATATTTTTGCATCCGATATTAACAAAACATTTGAACTAAAGTTGGTCTTTTATATTGAAATAGGCAGATTTATTTTCTTTAAGAAAACTAAATTGAAAGATTAACTTTCTTGCCATTTTAAAAAATTCTTGTTAAAAGATGTTTTGAATAGCCTCACAATTCATAAATGGATTGCAAGTTTTCATGCATCACAATAACAAATTATTTCCTTCATTCAGTCAGTTTTCTAAAGGTTAAATGTCGTATTCTTTACAGAATACGAGAATAAATATATTCTCTTAAGAGATATGAAATGCAAATTGTATATTTTATGTGATTAAAAATCATTTATTTACATTGAGAAAAAATGCATTCAAAATTCAGAATTTAATTCATTTGAGAAAGTCAGTTCAAATAATTAATGACTTAGAAAAGGAAACTGTTATCATTTCCTTTGATATAAATGTAAAGTATATTTATTCGAATAATTGTTTATTTTTTAGGATGAAAAATAAATTTATGTTTAATTAAATAAACGTTGTAATTTAACTAACCCGTTGTAATTTAATTAAATATTCAAGAAAAACAACTTAACAAAAATGAGTAAGAAACAAAGAGATCTAATTTAAAATATCACAATAATAAAACTTTCATTTTTTCGTATTTGGCATCCTTTGGGAAATACTGAATGTAATATCACAATTCAAATTAAAATAATGAAATGCGTAATATGACAAGTTAATTGCTTTAAAACATGCTTAGTGATTTATATTTATTTTTTATACAACAATGTATTCCGACAGATAAATTAATTAGTATATTTTACGTTTCTTATTTCATTATTTATTCGTGAAAAGTTAAACTACTGTTCTCTGTGCTGTATAGATTTAATACCCGGAATATGATTTTATTAATGATTTTCTAATTTGTTTTAGTTGCATAAATTGATGTTGCATTGGAATAAATAAATTGAATCTAAATAACTGGTAGAGTTATTTTTAAATTGACAAGGCTATTTTTACTAGATGCATTCATTTGAAAATTTGATAAAGATGAAATAATTCTTTAAAAATAAGTACATTTTTTTGAAAAAAAAAGTAGAAAGTGGTAGCATTAGCGACATACATTATCGGAAAATATTTAACAAAATATTCAATTCTAATCAATTAGAAAAATTACACAACGAAGGTGAAACAGAAAATGGGCGTAATAAGCTACATGATAATCTTTTTAAATATGATTGTTAAATAAATGTTAGTTTAAGGCACTGTTTCTCAAAGTTTCAATATTCACGACCCAATATTCAATCATAATTTTAGTCGCACCCCGTCAAACAATAACAATGTATTGAATTCAATAATATACTTTGATGATAAAATTACGATACGAGTTTAACCTATTGAGTGCCACAGGAGTATATAAACGTCTCTGTTATCCAAAGCGTCAATTTCCCCGGACGTATATATACGTATTTCCAAATTAAGAACTTTTCTGTGCACTAATTTCCATAAAATTATTCCGAAGGCTTTAGAATACAATAAAAGGGGACCTTGTCAATGTTTGCGAATTATTTACTTATTTCATTTTATTTGTTTTTTTTATTCCTTCCTCCCTCCCTCACACTCAATACATCACATACGCGCGAGTACGTGGAAAACGGTGGAATTGGGAATCGAATCACGTAACTTTTAATTGGCAGTTAAGGGATTTTTTTATTATAAACCGTACAAAAATTACACTGGTGTGCAAAAATTAAGGACGAAGTCGAAAAATTAGCATATCAGCTGAACGAAGAGGCAGAGCGGACAGAAAGACCAATCAGGAGATTAAGTAAGGTGATGTACGGTAGCACATGCGCAGATATGTGCAGGTAGACGTAATGGGGGAGTGTCTGAATAGTATAAAGCATGTTGTCGGTGTGAGATCAGTATTTCTGGCAAAGAGATTGCACGCCGTATAGCAGTTAAAATCACACCGAGTTGCTGCCTCAGCGAGAAATGGCGAATAATCAATCTGTTAGACGACATCTGGATGCTTTTACCCGAGGTCGAATCATTGGGAAGTTGGAGGAAGGCCGCAGTGTGACAAGTGTGGCTGCAGAGTTCGGAATCGCTCACAGCATCATTTCACGACTTTGGAGACAACTTCAAACTACAGGAACAGCTATCCGGGGGTTCAGTAGTGGTCGTCCACGAGGAACCACACCCGCAGATGACCGGTACATTGTCTTACAGGCCAGAAGAAACAGGCGGCAGACAGCGGGAGAAATCGCTAGACACACGACACAGGCGACTGGATGACCGATATCGCGTTTTACTGTGGCCAGAAGACTGCACGGTGGTGGTCTGTTTGCACGACGCAATGTACGGTGTGTACCTTTATCGCCTGCCCATCGGCGAAGGCGTTCTCTGTGGTGCCAGGAACACCGGAATTGGAGAGACAATGAATGGGGACGAGTACTCTTTACAGATGAGAGCAGATTCAGTTTGAGTAGCGATTCTCATCGCATACTCATCTGGAGAGAGCGGGGAAGCCGCAATCATCCCTCGAACATCATTGAAAGGGACAGGTATGAAGGTCGCGGTGTTCTCGTTTGGGGAGGCATCATGCTTGGTAGTCGTACAGACCTTCACATCTTCGACGCAGGTTCAGTCAACGGGACCCGTTATTTTAACGAGATTCTTCTTCCATATGTGCGTCTTTTAAGAGGCGCTATGGGTCTGCAGTTCCTTTTCATTGGACGACAATGCACCATGTCATCGCACAGTAGCTGCCAAACAGCTCTTAGAGAGTGAGGATATTGAACGTATGGATTGGCCGGCACGATCTCCGGATCTCAATACCAACGAGCATGTATGGGATTTTCCAGGCAGACGCTTGGCACTTCGTACCTTACCACCAGTAACGATTCGGGAGCTTCGATTAGCGCTGCAAGACGAATGGGCAGCAATGCCTCAACAACTCATTGACACCCTCATTCTCAGCATGGGCAGACGCTGTGAAACCTGCCTAGCAGTCAGGGGAGATCATATCCTATACTAAAGACCGGATGTTTCTTGCTTTCATCACAGGGATGTTTCGGCCTTCAGTCGCATTGCGCTCTACGCTACCGTTTCAATCAAGCTTCTTTTTATCCCTCTGATTTCTCTTTTAGTAAGTGTTGCTTACATATTACTCATGTCCTTACGTATTGGGGATCTTACGGTATTAAATGTGTTGATTTGGAAAGCTTTTGTACAAAGTTATATTGAAAAAAGCGTCTCGTCCTTAATTTTAGCACACTAGTGTATAAAATAAGTGTTGATTTTTGTATGTGATTTTATATTTGGCAGAGTCTCATGGGGTCAATGGTAATTATTAAACTTGTTCTTATCTTAGTATTGTTAAATTAATTATAAAAAAACATTGTGTAGCACTGATACATTTATAAATATAATATATCAGTGTAAATTCGTATATTATTTTTTTTATTTCAGAATGTATCTTTTTTATTTACTTTCAGAAACTTAATAATTTTTTTAAATAACCTTTTGTTTTCGACTTTTCAATATGCTCGCACCCCTCGTAGAGTTGTCGTGCCCCTCAAGGGGGCGTACCCCACAGTTTGAGAAACACTGGCTTAAGGATAAAACACAAAAAGACACAATTGAAAATTATACAGCTTCTAATACTTGAAATCATAATCAAAAATTTTAAAATTCATAAGATTTCCGGTATTTTGAAACAATTATTTTGTTTAAAACTTAGAAGCAGAATTGTAGCATACTACTCTAGTTTTTCTTTTCTTTTTTTTTCTTATATAGTGACTCCTTTTTTTTACTAAGTATTTCTAAGCTTGAGAGCGACGTACACCTGAAGTTGCTCTCTCACCATCTTGCCCATCTAAGGGTGCAGGAGGAATAAAAGCAGAACCAGAGACTTCTATAATCACAATTATTTATTTAGTCAAACAACTTAACCCACTACAATTTATTCTCTAAGTGAATGTTTAATGAGTAGCACGGAGAAAGCAATGATTAGTTAAGCAAATATGCGGAACCAACTTATTTAGCTCAACCTAATCTCCCCCTCTCTCTAACGTTGATTACTAACCTCAAATCTACTAATTCAACACAGGGGCAAACATCACTCTTAATCGTTGTATGAGAAAGTAAACCTTAATCAATCTCACCTGCGTAGCGAATGTAACTGCTTTTTCCTACTTCCTTCTCTATAATTACCAAAACTTTGACTTTATATAATCGAACTAAGCTGAATATCTCGGTTTCTTCTTGAGAGGGATGGCTGTGAGTTAAACGCGAATGCTAGCCCAAAGATTTCCCTAGAGGATTAGTGAGAGGACGCGTATAGATTCGTCACAAGCTATTCAAAGATTTTACATTAATTGTGTGTGTAAATGTTTTTGTCATTGTCACCATTAACATCAGTCAAATTAACTTAATATACATTTTAATTCATGTATTATTTGATAAAGGCAGCTGGCAAATAACCATGTCTAAGATGCTTGTACAATACTTCGCGTATTTCGAATCTAATAATGCATAAAAGAGAAAGCACTAAATTTTACTTTTAACCTCCCAAACCCTATTCTATCTCAAAATAACGGAAATAAATAATTGATACAATGGTTGTGAGATATGTAGTTTTTTCTATTAAGAAGGAAGTTTGGTTTTTAATAAACTCATCGCAAAAATACATTAATTTTAATTAATAATAATACAGATATTTCTTCATTTCTTGTTAATATAATTTATCCATCATGTGAAAATTTTCTCAGTTTTAGGAGATTTTTAAACTTTTAAATGCCTTTCTATAATATTTTGAAAATAGTATAATAGAAGTCTATAGAAAACATTAAGTTTTAATATATATGTACTAAATAAACGGATGATAATTTTTACATAAAAAAATGTGATTCTTAATACTCATATATGTTACTTACTAGAGTTATTGTTCTTCATCCAAACAATCTCGATCTTCATCAGTTATACAACAATACGGATCATGTGTACTGTACAAAGAGTAATTAGTAGGCTTATAATTAGTATTCATTAAAAGCATAAAAGGATTCCTTTCCTTGTTCAAGTATATGTCGCAGGAAAATGATGAAATAGTAATATCATCAAATCTTTAAGGGAGATGATCACTTGATGGTAGATGTTAAAATAACGTCTCTCCAAGGTCATTTCCCTGATAAAGGTAAGGGATTTGAACGAATCCCTGAGCTGTTTCAGAGAAAAGATGAAATAATATTGCCAAGAGTTTAAAAGTGTTTATTTAACAAATAGGGTGCATTATTAAACATAGAAGTAACTAATACAACAATAGTCAATGAAATACAAATTATTTATTCAAAACTAATTAACAAATAATTAGAAAATTAGGCTGGTAATCAATCCCTATGTTAATCCTATGATGCCATTTTTTAAAGATATGGGGTTGATATTTACGGGATCGAAAGTACTAACTGTATGGTTAGGAAGTACAAGGACTCGACCGACCCCCCAGGTGTCTCCATCCCCCACCCGTATAGCATTTTGCCATTGCAAATATGGACTAGTTCATTTCATCATTTCACTGAAACAGTTCAGGAATTTGATAAAATCACTTACATTGACCTTCAAGAGACGTTATTTTAACACCTCCCGTCAATTGATTATCTCCTTTAGGGATCTGATGAAATTCCTAATTTCGTCATTTCCCTGCGACATACATATTCAGCTTTCATAAATAAATTTTAAAAATGTAGAATCAGTTCCATGACACAATCTCTATGCAAAAAGGTGTGTCGTATACTGCTAAAACACAAAATGATTTATTTGTAATATCTGTACGCGTTTGTTCCTGTTTCTTTTTAATTAGCACAAATTCATTTTATGTACAAAATAATGGATATTAAATTAATATTTGTAACAAATAATATGAGCATCCATACATATGTATTTCAAAACAATTATTGCAAAAAGAAAAGAATGGTTGAGTGTTTATTAAAGTCACACTGTATAAAACAGCATGAGGGCTATTGGCGGAATAAACAAGCTTACCCGGAAATGGCTTCGGTCTATAAAATGGTCCCTTGGAAGGCCTGTCGGTGACGGGCACCGTAGTTTTGAACCGAGAGGACTTTTGACCCTACACCGATTTAACTTACATCAACCATTCACGACGGGTCTTCAGTGTCACTAGAGGTCGATCTCATGACACGCCCCCCAACAAATACATGACCATGACCAAGACCACTAGGCTACCACGGTTGCACAAATGAACAAAGAAAAAATGATGAAACCACGAATCTCATAATTTCAAACTGTGGTCAAGTGTCGAAGTACCCCACTCTCTAACATAAAGATTCCGAGCTTCGACGAATTTAGCGTGCATCAGTCTCTTTTCACAGCATGTTTACCATGACATCACGACCCGATAACACCCTTAATTCGCTACTTTGACCACTCGGCTACCTTAACTGCCATAGTAACTACCAATAGGCTGTACTTTTAGTAAAAGCCGAGCGTAAAATAACGTAAAACATTTGTATTTATGATGCATTTATATTACTCTATATCATATTTATTGTATGTTAAGAATGTAATATTTGCAAGCAACGCCGTCCCTTACGTTATTTACGTCCAATGGGGAATAGGTGAAATCTTGGCATTAGAGCCAACTTGGCGACTTGGTGACCATTTTTAGTGAGTTCGGGATTTTTTGGGTTCTTCTCTAGAAAATCGTGGAGAAATATAGTAATTTCAAGACCTATGACACAAGCGGATATTTTTCGAAAGATTCGCGAGATGCTCTTTCACATACTTGTATTTTAGACACTGAGGTTGAACGCTGTAGAAGGCATGAAGTCCTTCTGATATTTTCTACTGCGAATTTTGCTGCTGAATCCTATATATATTTTAAGGATTGAATTTTCGACAATAAATTCTCATCGCTCCTAAAGAACTGTCTTGTTCTTTGAGACTGATTTGCATAAAATCCTTCAACCCCGATCAACGTAACAATTTCTTAAAATATTCCCGCATAATTATTCAGTTAATATTATGAAGAATATTTTAATAAATCCTATATACAGCAATTATTGTGTGAATATACGCAGTTGAGTTGTTTTATTTAAAGTTCAGTCTAATATGAGTAGATCTATTTTATCTAAATATATACTGCTATATAAAACATTTTCTTTTTGTGTGCACACCTAATACTCCAAAAAAATAATTCTATTGGAAGTTTAAAAATCGTTAAACTTTCCCAAAAACAAGGACTGTTTTAGAAAAAAACAAAGTTATTTATTTCAAGAATTTATTTCTTTTGGTGTCTTCCTACGCTTTATGGGTATCAGAGGATATCATCATTCCAAATCAGATTTAGCTCAGTTTGATTCAATGAGACGAAGTCAGTTTCAAATTGAAAATCTCTTTTGAAATCGGAGTATCTGAGAGCTTTTGAGCCAGTTTTGACAATGCGGTCAATTTTTTTACGAAACGAAAAGTGTACGCTACATTAGATTTTTCTTTTCTCTCTATAAAAGTGGGTTTGTTCTCTATAGAAATGGGATATATTTCAAGCTCGAGGGAAAGAAGTATTGAATTTCATTAGAGAATATTGGCCTATTCAGTTTTACTATTTTATGTCTCATGTCTTGTGATTTTGTAAAATTTTATTTACAAAGAAGTATACTGTTTTATTTTAAGTGGTTACATAAATAGTATATATATGTTCAAATTATAACTGTATTAATACTCATACACGCACAACCACACGCATACACATATACAATCACACACCAATTTTCCAAACATCTTTTTAACAAATTTCGCGATTTAACGAATTTTTCTCTTTTCTCAATTAAAATGAAAGGAAAACCCCGTATATAACGATAATAAATCCCAAATGAACGAATTATTTCCACAGCTGAAAATTTTGTTTTATTTTATTAATTTGATTAGAAAAAATAAAAAAAATTTTCTCCAAAATATATACTTTTTGTCGGAAACAGAAAAGTACTTTTCTTTAAAGCTACAAATTTTGACTGAAAAAAGAGCAACCAATTGTTAAACTTTACAAATGCAAATGAGTCATGAGTGTAACCTATCATGTGAGTTTTAAATTGGACAGGAAATTCCTTTTTGAAACTACTACCAAAAGTGTTACATTTTCTAATGTTTTACATTCTTTGAAAATTGTGAAAGTATACTTTTATGCAGCAGGATGTAAATTGCACAGTATTTTGCTCTCTACAAAATGTCAAAAAATAATTCTTTCGAGTCAGTAGTTCAAAAGATTGTCAAACATCTAATAGTCAGTATTTTAAAATATCCAATTAACTGGTGCGTAATAATTCGCTAATAGTATTTTTAGCTGTTGAATGAAAAGTGTGTAACTTCTAACTGTGGATATTTTTTTGTGTATGTTTATTATAGAATTTTCACAGTAAGTGCAAAAAATATGCGTTTTGTTTGGAGACCGATATAACGAATAACCCCGAATCAACCAACTAAATATTCGATCCCAATAAGTTCGCTAAATCAGGGTCCGACTGCACATAATTTTTGATAGCCTTTACTTGAGAGAAAGAATTGACTTGCATTCTAAAGATTAAAATACAAGTAATTAAAATTTTGGAAGCATAAATCGATGGCTGCTGCTGTACTTTAAATATTTCTGACTGAGATAAGCTTTATAAAAAAGTGAAGTTAAACCAATCTTATGGCAAGTCAAGAATCCCCCTTTCTGTTCCACGGATGGAAGTTATATTAAGGATAGAAGGATTAAGATATCAATGATATAGAAAGATAAGCTTAACTTTTGCTTTCAAAATGCATTGGTTATGCATTTATTAAAGAAGTACAAACAAGTTATTAACAGATTCTCTGTAACTACATCTGTAAAAGAAAAGTGACTCCAACACTAATTACAAAATCTCCGGAACTATTAGACATACAGCAGTGTTTCTTAAACTGTGGGGCATGCCCTCCTAGGGGGGGCGAGCATATTGAAAGTCGGAAATAAAAGATTATTTAAACAATTTACTAACTTACTGAAAGTAAACAAATACATTCTGACGTCATAAAAAATAAAATACTCATTTACACTATAATACACTAATAAATGTATCAGTACTCAACAATCTATTTTATAATAAATTTAACAATACTAAGTTAAGGACAAGTTTAATAATTACCTGTGACCCCATGGATTTATCATATATAAAATTATATGCCAACATTATCACTTATCTGGATAATTTGTACGGTTAATTTAATTAATCCCTTAAATACCAATTAAAAATTACACGATTCGATCCCCCATGCCACCGTTTAGCAAGTAGGTAAGCGTATGGGGTGTATTGTAGGGTAGGGGGGCGGGGTAGAAAAGGAATACATAATCAAAAATCCTCTGAAACAAGTAAACCTTTCGCAATCACTGTCAAGGTCATTTTATTGCTTTCCAAAGCCTTCGGAATAATTTTACGGATAGCAGTTCATGGAAAAGATAGTACTTCGGAAAGACGTATATATACCTCTGGGGCAATTAACACACTGGCTGAGCGAGGCGTTTATATACGTCGGAAGGACTTGTCGTATTGTAGGCTTAGCGTCACAAAGTATAGTATTATTGAATTTAATACATCGTTATTGTATGGAGGGGGCGTGATGCAAATTATGATTGAATATTGGGTCGGAAACATTAAAGGTTTGAGAAGCCCTGACCTACTGTCTTAAAATTTGCAGGAATATTACTTTTAATGTAGAGATGATGATGATGTTCCCCTAAAAATGGGGGGTTTTTTTTTATATAAAAGACGCCTAAGCAAGGGTTACGGGGGTGATGAAGGCAATTTTTTTATCTATTAGATCTACAAACTTTAAATATCTGGCATTCATGTTTCTTTGTTGAGCAGATATCCGCTAAGAAAGGTGGCCGCGGTAGCCGAGTGGTATAGGTATCGGACTGTGGCTTGCTTTGTCACAGGTTCGAGCCCAGTACCACTAAAGACCCGCCGTGTAGGGCAGCGATGCACGTTAAATCTGTCGAGAGCTGAAACGTCCTCCCGTTGGTGTGGTGTGGTAGTTAGGAGAGGGGGGTGCCAGCTCAGGTGTCGTCCACGTCACTTGACCATGGTTCAAAATTACGTGGTCCGTCGCCAAAAGCCCTCGTGTAGCTGAACAGTGCGACGTTAATATTCAATCAATCAATCAATCCGCTAAGAAAGGGATTAGTGGAAATCGACTCCTAAAGGTGATGGGGGAAGGGCGTTATAGATAAAAAAAAATTCCGTTTAGAACTGTTAGACTTACAATCTAAAAACTCGAAAGTTGTGTTTCTCCTTTTGAGTAAAAACAGAATAAGAACGGATTTAATTTAAAATCAACTCTCCCGGGTGGAGTGGGGGTGTAGAAACGTTAATTATAAAAAAAGCTCCCGTTTTTGAAATATTAGATTTACAAACTTGAAATGTGCATACATTTTTTTTCTATTGAGTGGTGGTCCACTAAAAATGGTGCTTATAGAAATCTACTTCGTGGGGGCTACTTGGACGTAAGTGATAAGCATACTTGTGTTTCAGAAACTCGTCTTGTTCTTTTTAAATTAGAATGCGAGTTCTATAAGAATATTTTTAATACAATAGAAGGCTTAATGTAATAGGACTTAGGTTCCAATAACCTAAAAAGAACGTAAAGTCTTTTAATGCCATGAAATACCCAGCGAAGCGATAGGAAAATGTTTTGTAAATTTATATAACCTTATTGGATAAAAGCTATGCAATATATAACAATTCATCATTTACCCAGTTAATTGTGGTGCCCCCGTCTGAGAGCACGCAACTATGTGTGTCATGGAAACCTAAGGATGCCGAGTATACTCGTCAATCACAAACTAAGTGTCGCTGGTAAGATATTGGATAAAATATTGGTTTATTTTATAAATTTACCAATTTTATTACTAATGGCCAAATTAATTACCAAATTTATATATATATATATATATATAACTTATTTTATTATCAATTTTATTACTTATAAAAATGGGTTTATTTTATAAATTTGCCAAATTTATATATATATATATATATATTACTAATTTTATTACCAATTTTATTACATATAAAAATGGGTTTATTTTATAAATTTGCCAATTTTATTACTAATGGCCAAATAATTACCAAATATATATAGATATATATATAACTTATTTTATTACCAATTTTATTACTTATAAAAAAACGGGGGTTATTTTATGAATGTGCCAATTTTATTACTGCACCTTATTTAATTGGTTATCACATGAACATATATATATTACTTACATATTTCTCGAAAAACGCATTTGTTCCATGGCTGACCAATAAATCAAATTTCCGACATTGCCTCTTTTAGGCTAACATCTAAAGTAATATAATTTTTGTTAAAAATTAATTCCTACCTAGATTAACAATGAAATATTTTATTTTAGTTAATTAAATTTAATTAAAGAATTAATATTTGAAAAAATTGTTTTTACATCAAGTATCCTCCACTTTAAGTTTTAAAAAATTAATTTGATCTTACTCTAACTCCGTGGCGCAACAGCCCATGAGGGCCAGAGCCTACTGTGCCCCTTCTAATATACGCGACAATAGGCGCTGAAGTGCATGAGCAGATGTCCCGATCAGGTAGTCAGTCTGAAGCGTGACTCCCAGTGTTTAAGTCCCCAAGCATGCTTTTTTTTTGGTACTTATTTATCAACCCACTGCAGTAGGGATGAAAGACTGAGTCGACCTTGCCCAGCCCGAGGAAAGAAACTCGAACCTGTGGTATGGAAGCACGATACGCTACCACTGGGCCACTGGGTCTTATATATAATTTATTTATAAATTTCATTTTAGTTAATTAAATTTAATTAAAAAGTTAATATTTGAAAAAACTGTTTTTACATCAAGTGTCCTCTACTACAAGTTTTAAAAAATATATTTGATTTTAGTGGATGAAAAAAAAAGTATTTGAAGCCAAGAAAAAATTCGGTAGAAAAACTTACTGGCGCCTTCTGTTGGAGCTAGTTCGATGTTCATCAGAAATAATGTAGAATAAATTTAAAATTTAATTAATGAATTAATATTTGGAAAAACTGTATTAACATCAAGTGTCATCCACTACAAGTCAAAAAATGTATTTGAACTTAAATGATTGTCTAAAAAGTATTTTTTTAACGAAAGAAAGTTTGAACAAGATATATATAGAGAGAGAGAGATAGAGAGAGAGACAGAGAGTGAACTAATAGTAGGAATTGAAAAGCATTATCATCGTACATAAATATATTCGTCATGGGAACTTATACGTTGTTTCAACCGATGCATATGGGGACGCATCTTGAATTTTTCACATAATTTTATTTATTTTTACTCCACTATAACCTCAAAATATGCTAAACATCTTGAAATTTGAGAATATGCTTTTTTTTCTCTAAAATTTCATTTTAAATAGCCAATGCGGTCACTACTTTTTACTTATGATGAGTATGCATGTCATGATACAAGATCCTGCATCTCATCCACGACAAGCATACTCGTCAATAACAGTTAACTGATTAATGAAGTGATATGGTCAATAATACATAACCACACGCTGATAAAATTATAAACCACAAGTTTTGAAGCAAAAAAAAAAAACTATTTTAAGTGATGATTTCTATTCTAAATAAGTACATCTCTCTTCAGTAAGAACAAAAAACCTGGATACAAATTTTAACTATGTGTGTGTTATCTTTATCAGAAACCATATTATTACTATACGTACACAATATTACTATGAGTCACTCATTATGCTCGATATTAATTTACATAAACTAAATTAATATTATTTGAATTTGAATCCCTTATGCATGCTTTATATTATGTATGATCAAATACATTGTTACGTAGATCGCAGTTCAATGAATTTATGCTATCTCAAAGAGCAAAATAATTCCTTTAGAGCGATAAAATTTACTGTAGATAAACAATCCTTTAAGTATAGAATCCATCTTCAAAATTCGCAAAATAAATCCCAGAAGGTCTTCACACCCTTTAAAACGCTCAGACACAACTATCATCATCTGAAAATAAAAGTACGTAAATTTATTAGTAAGCAACTAATCACTAGTGGACTTTTCAACAATCAAAGCAATACTGTCCCAGTTTCAGCGAGCGACTCCGATTTATAATCTGCTCGGCTGCATTCTAGCTCTTCCCCGAAAGATGCGTTTATGGCACGATGTTATTATATTTCTCCAGTAATTGCCAGAGGCATCCGTATAATAGCCAACTCGCTCAATTTGGTAGCCAATGATGATGCCAACTTGGCTGTTTCGCCAGGTTTCAACTAAAATATAAGAGGCAGCGTTGCTTTCAAATATTACAATTTTTATCATAAAATAAATAAAATAGAAAGTAATGTGTAATGTGAATTACAAATTTTTACACCCAGATACAAATTATTTACTCTATTTAAAGCATTAATTACACAACATTCGTAACAATATTTAGCATTTAAATGGTAGGAAAGAACCCTACGGAGTTTTCCAACGTTTTTCTTCACTACAACAGTTCCGAAAGAGTCATTTTAAGCATACGCATTTACTCGTCTGCGTTCATTTGTTATCTAGTCTTAGTTTTAGTCTCTGGAGCCATGTATATTCACAGATCTCACAAATCACTGGCAGCGGTTCTGGCTGATAATGACATTGAGTAGTCATGATGAGGCGATCCCATTCCCATTGTTCCGTCATAACTCAAAGCATCAAGCTAAATAGGATTGCCGTTTCACTGAACCTGTTGTGGGAGTTCGACGATGGAATTAATTCTACAATAGATTCATGACTCCACTCCTTTTATTTATTCTTATAGTTACTGGATGTCTCAATCAAAGATCATTACGTTAACAGGTTTAGTTTAACTTCCTTTTACAATAGGGAATGCAAAGCTTTTGTGGAGAATGTTAAAAACTGGTTAATATTTATATATATATATATATAATACATAATAATATATTTTTCAATAAATAAATATAGTTTATTAAAAATAATGTTTATGAGACTAAGTGATGGCAATTGACTTTTGTATCTAGTTGCTTCTGAAATGGATGCGTAAGTCAAAATGCACGAAGCAAAATTAATGGGAAAATACATTTTAAAAGTAATTATGTTTAATGATTTTTAAAATTGTATCAATTGATACAGTACTGATATTAGTTCGCAGAACTTTCCTTACTGATTTATCTGGAAGTAGTCATACCGTACTCTTTATCTTTTTATTAAAGAATCTGGAGAATCGGCTTTTCAAAATCGATGCAACAGTGTTTACTTAAGAAAATGATTCCATAAATATGTAGACGTCACATTTACTTCATTGGAATCACACAATGACACTTAGCACGTTCACTGCCACTCTAGGGGAAAAGCAATATCTGTGACACCTGCTGTATAAATGAATTCTTCCCCATACGCCGACTGAAGAGGGAAATGAATGTTGATAATCAACTCTTCCAGCGATAACATGGGATTGGCTATTGAGACATCATATCCCTTATGAGCTATCAAGGGATTAGGATCTTGTGTTGATGCTATGTCCCACGATGGAGCAAGACTCGGCAAAGAACGAATTAAGTGCATGCGTCGGATTCAAATTCATCGGCTTACGTATGTTCTCTGCTCGCTGCATTGAATACTGCACGCTCCGCGATCCAGTAGTCCAGAGTTTCTCAAATTGTGGGGCGCCCCCCAGGGAGGCATGATAATCCTACAAGGGGGACGCGAGTGTATTGAAAAGTTGAAAACAGAAGATTTTTAAAAAAATTATTAATTTTCTGAAAGGAAGCAAAACAAAATACTTTCTGGCATAATAATAAAAAATACACATTTACATTGATATAATACACTTATAAATGTATCAGTACTGTGCAAAGAGTTTCATAAATAATTTAACAGCTCTAAGTTAAGAACACGCTTAATAATTACCAATGACTCTATGGGCTTGTCACAAAATTATATTCAAAATTTAATATTTTACTTGATAATTTATACGGATTGTAATTAATGTTGTATTGTAACTTTACGTCAAAGCATATTATTATTAAGTTCAAAACATTGTTATTGTGTGGAAGGGGGGCGCGATGAAAATTATGATTGAAAATTGGGTCGCAAGTATAGAAAGATTGAGAAGCACTGCAGTAGTCTCTCTTAGTTATTCAAGCATTCAAATTGACAATTTTGTGTTACTTGTGTTTTGTAGTAAAAATAGTAATCTGTCATATTTTAAAAAAAGGAGTATAATATCGAAAACAAGTGTTAAAAAAATAAAACATGCATTTTTTAATACAGAAGGACCACACCTATGGCACTGGGGGGACCGCAAAACCTTAAAAACATTAGAAGTAGCCCCTACCTTGGAAAAGTCCCCTTGCTCCGTTCTAGATTGTCAAACTCTCTTTTCTTGTACCTCAGGTTCTTCATTTTGTTTCCCTTCTTTTCATATAATGTAATTATATGTAATTAAATGTCATGTAATGTAATTGCATCACTGTATGATAGTGAAAATTCACATTTCAAAATAAGCTAAAGATTCAAGAATAGTTTAACAGTAATTTAATCTTTTTATAATAAATCGCAAGTTGTGATAAGTATTACAGTAACACATTTCATTTGGAAGCACTAACTTATTATCAGTAACAAAGCGGGATTTTCAGATTCTTTCTAACCTTTCCGCCATATTTCGAAACATTTTGTCATTTGCCTTTAAGTTCATATACAATCTTATTCTATACTCATTATCAGGAAAATACGAGACGAAAATGTTACTCATACATTTTTAAAAAGTGAAACAACTGTTTATTATTCCAAAAATAAATCGTATATATATTTTAACCTCTGAATTATTATTAAATTTATATTCTTGTTCCTTACCTAAGCCAACCTTAGGAAATATAATTGTTTCGAATTTTTAAAACAATTTTATTTTCGATGTTTATCCTTTTATAATTATTCTCAGTAGGATGCTCTCGCAAAGTTTTGTTATAAAAATGGTGTTTATCTAAGAAATAAATGTTTTCTGTTTTGAATTTCTCAGCAAAATTTTCAGAACTTTCCGTTACTGAGAACAATACAGTAAACCATTGTTTCTCTTTACTTTATCTTTTAAGAACCATAAATCAAAGAAAAAACCAACAAGTTATCATTGTTTGACTGACATTAACACAATTGACAGACACTTTACCATTCACTCGATTAAATAGTGAGAAATGGGTCCGTCAGGTGTCATATTACATTTCTAAACTAAGGGGTTGATGGAATAGTTAATCCTTTATCATCCGACTCGCCGCGAGACAACAATAAATTCGAATACCATTAAAGCAGAGTGATTTGCGAAATTTAAACAGACCTCTTTGTCTTATTCTAAACTGCTTTATTTTAATAACGGTTAAAAGCGGCTGCACATGATAAAATTACTTGTAATGATTGGGTTTGTTTATTTCAATTTTTAATTCATTTCCTACAAACACGAGCTATTTTAAAATGCCCCAGTTTTAATTTAGTTGAGGTTTTATTTATTTAATATTATACCAATAAACCTTAAAGAGCATTTAAAAAGAGAGTTATATTAATCGTTTTGAATATTCGTTATAGCCGCGGTTGCTTAGAATGCATTGCTGTGAGCCTGCGTTCTAAAGTGTTCCTGTCGAGTCATGGTACCACTGAAAACCTAAGGCAGCGTTTCTCAAACTGTGGGGCGCGCCCCTCTAGGGGGGGCGTGAAAATATTAAAAAGTCGAAAACAAAAGATTATTTAAAAAATTATTAATTTGCTGAAAGTAAACAAACAAAATACATTCTGGCATAACAAAAAATAAAATACACATATATACTAATATAACATACTTATTATAAATGTATCAGTACTTCACAATGTATTTTATAAGTAATTGAACGAGCACGTTTACTAATTACCAGTGACTCCATGGGCTTGTCATACATACAATTATATACAAAAATTAACACTTATCTTGATAGTTTGCACGATTTATAACTAATCCCTTTACTGCCGTGATTAAGGATCTCTCCAATGCCACTGTTTTTCATGTAGGCGCGCATTGAGAAGGGGGATAAAAGTGGAATGAAGAAGCAAATCCTCTGAAATACGTAAATCCTTCGCAAACACTGCCAAGTTTATTTTATTGCATTACAAAGCTTTCGGAATAATTCTATGGATAGAAGTTCACATAAAAGATCGCACTTCGGAAAGACGTATATATACGTCCGGACCAATTAATACATTGGTTGACCAAGACGCTTATATACGTCGGTGGGACTTAAGAGGTTAAAGTCGTATCAAAGCATAGTATTACTGAATTCAATACATTGTCATTGTATGGAGAAAGAGAGGCGCAATGGGAATTATAACTGAAAATTGGGTCGCAAGAGTCGAAAGTTTAAGAAGCACAGACCTAAGGTTCAGAGAGTCCGATGCATGTTTCTGTAGTGCCCCAAAGTCCTCATGTTGGTGTGTAAGTTTGGAGAGTGGGATTCCAGCGCTCAAGTGTAACTTTCTTCTTTTTTTTAACTCCTTATCTGTCTATTAAAATTTACGCGATTCTCTCCCAGTGCAACCGCTTTTCACATAGACACGTGTGCGTGGTGTATTGGGGGAAGGCATAAATCAGAAAATTTTTCTCTGAAATAAGTAAATTCTTCACAAACACTATTAGGTCATTTTATTACATTTTAAAGCCTTCGCAACAGTTCTCCCTTTAGCAGTGCAAAGGAAAGGATCGTATTTCGGAAAGTGTCGTATATCCGTCCGGGGCATACAACGTACTGATTGAGCGAGAAGGATATACACGCTGGTTTAAGTTTTTTTTTACAATTATGTGGTCTGTCGTCAATTACTCTCGAGATACTTTAAGAGATGTTAATTAAAAAATCAAATGTTTTAACATTCGTCAAGATTTTTGATAGATCTTATTGTATGCATTTCCTTTAGGTTCCCTTCACACCAAACGACTCCAATTCATTTACCATCAAACTTGTCTGATCGACAAGGATTCGGCTTCGTAATTTCCCGCTCAAATTAGCCAGATTCGCTTCCCGCATTCACACCAAACAAAAACGGTTCAATCCGCCGTCATTCTGACTTATGCGTGATTCGTCTCATGTCAGATTTTCTTCCGTGATTCACCAGCAGCCGGGAGCTATTTCTTAAAGAAAAAGTGAATTTAAACAAATAGAGTGTTTATTTTTATTGTTTTTATATTATTAGTGATTATATCACATAAAGTTTCTATTAAAAAAAGCTAATTTTAGATATTTAAAGATTTTAATGTTCTTGTTAGGGTTAGCATGAGTTTGTTTTTATGTCAATAGATGGCGCTTATATTTTGGCGGGGTATTTATTCATAGTATTCTTTTTCATTATGTAAAATAACTCTAGTTCTTGTCGCCGAGTGTGTAGGCTGTATTTTATTCCTTCTAATTTTGCGCTAATAACAAAATTAATTTTGCACGTATTATTTTATTCAATTTTAGAAATTTGAAAACTTTATTCTTTACTTTTGAATACTTTAAAGCAAAATGTGTTGGTTTTTTGGGGAGAGGGGAGGGAATATTCTGAAGGATGTTTGAAATAGCTTCGGAGATCAACTTGATAAGAATTTATTTAATTTTGGGAGAGAAAAAAAATTAAATATTTATAAGAATGCTAAAAAATAAAATAAAACACCGATATTGTCGATAATTTTAATTTTTTTTTTAAAGATTTCATTTTTTTTACTATATATACTATATGAAACAAACAAAATGTAAATGGCATGTAAAATTTTTAATTCATTAATGTATTAGCAATTTTTAGATACATAATCAAAAAAATAGTTATTATATGCTACAAAAGCTATAGTATATAACATTTGAAATGCCTTTTAAAAACATTAGATATATTATTTATAAAAGTAATTGTGCATTATAATATAGTTACAATACATACTTATTATTTGTTACTACTTTTCAGACTATAATTACATTTGATACTAACAGGCAAAATATAAAAAATAAATAAATAAAACCGTTTTTTTTTCATATTTTTTGTTTTATGTATTTCAACTTCAAAATAAATGAAAATACAATTGTGAAATTAATAGCTTGAAACGTGTTAATCGTCTTAAAACATTAAAAACAGCATTCATGTTCGACAGCAACTGATGGAAGAATGATAGACCCGTGGCGGTGTGAAAGCATATCTCTATTCATTCAGAATCGCTGTGAATTGGAAAGATTGCTACAGACTCGGAATCGTTTGGTGTGAAGGGAGCCATACGCGGAACAGTGTAGTGTAAATAATTCACTTATATGTATTTTCAAAACACTGATGTATCCCGTTTTAGCGTATAAGATTCAACTTCTCGTTAAAATTCACATAATATTTCGAAATTAAATAAAAATTAGAACAGCTTTTTTTAAAAATTAATATCGTACAATTTTAAAATATTTTAGAAATCGTGTAACAAAATAAAAAGCATTGCTTTTAAAAATGTCGTAATATATGCCTTAAACATATACTCTCAGAATTTAATGGAAAAACATTTTTTAAGGGAGAACTTTTTTGGTTAAACAGTACAAGCAGCGTTGTACATATGCACTCAGCCAAAGTGACCTAATAAATATTTTCTGAGTTGAAATTCAAAAAAAAAAAAAAAAAAAAAAAAAGGAAAAGTAAAAGTCGAGCTATAATCTAAGAGGAACTGTTCTGAAATCTTTCCATACATAAATCATGTTGGCATGTTCTAGTGAAAACGCTGACACAAATTTGACGGGAAATATTCCTTGAGCTAATATTTCAATCCTCATCCCCTTACATATTTTTATCGATTAAAAGTAAATTTCTAATATTTTTAGTTACTTAATATTATATGACATGCGAATAGAATATACGTATATAAACATTCGATATTTTTTAATGTCTTGGAAACGTATTTTTCAATGTTTTCAACTGTAAATTTTAATAAAAATTACTAAATAAAAATTTTAAACTTAAATTAAGAAACATGAATAGATTCTTATACAAAATCCGATACATTTGGATGATGAAAGGCAATCGGGTTAGAAATTTACAATTATTTTACAAGTTTTAGCTTGTTATGGGGTACATTTCGAAGGGAGAGCTGGCACTGAAAACTGTCCAGTCACCTGAATTACAAGTCGGACGAGCTATGTATCATTACATATACGGTAGTTGATATGTGCAAGTGAGAGGTAGACTGCACAAAAGTAGACAATAAAGGCTGGCACTGTGTTCTCTGAGTTAATTATCACTTGTCCTTTGCTATTATTGGAATCCTAGTGATTCGCCGGAAAGTTGACAATAACGAATAAGGTGAAGTGATATTCGCTCTGTTTATCTCTTTGTTCTCGCCTCCCGTCATCTCTCTTGATCGACCGCTGTTGACTTGGCATTGTTTTCTGCCATGTTCAGGCATTCCTCTTATATTGCCAAATACTGCATCACATCGATTTAAGTATTGAGCTTTGCTTTTGATTTGTTCACCCTGTTTAATTTTACTCAATTGCATATCCTCTACACAGAGTTGACATCTACTTGTGTTGTACGCTAATCCGTATATAAGATACTTATACAGGGTGTATCATTAAAGATAGGATATCCAAATAAGCAACTTTCGGTAAAGGAAGCATGGTCAGAATTAAAAGGCAATGGCCCTTGCAAACGTTATATCTCCATTCTTGTTGTGTATTATCGGGAGAAGAACGATGGTGATAGTATCCAAATGTGATATAAGGGAAATAACTCGTTTGCAAAATTACGTAAGAAACCTTTTTTCTCTTACATCTGCAGCATAAGGAATCGTTGTGAGACTTTCGGCCGCAACAGGGGAAGTGCAAGATATGATCCATGTTTTCCACAAAGTTCGCCAATAATTTCTTCGATGTAGTACCGCGTGCATAATTACCGCCGATCGCGATTTTGAACACTTCTTGTTTAATAACATAACATCAACCCTTGGCTGCGATTAAAAGTTAGGCAATCCAGTAGCACCGTTTTTCCTGTAGTAGCGCGAATACAGTGTATTGGGGGGAATAATCGCAAAGAAAGAGTCGTTTTTCGATAGGTCGTATATATACGTCTTGGGCACTCAACGCGCTGGTTGAGCGAGATAAATATATACGCCGGTGGCAGTTAAAGAATTAAATTGGTTTTTGTAACGTAGTCATTCTTTGAGTGTTTTTGTGTGTGCCTCGCTTAACAAACGCACTTGGGTCATCCTCTTGCATCTTTTAATTTTAATTTTGACCATACATCATTTGATGTGAGTTGTTCGTTTGGACCTTACGTCCGTCACACTTTACAGTTTTTATTCATCTTTTTCTAAACATGAACCTGTATTATAAGTTATAGTAGATGGCAGTTATTCTCTAAAATTGAGATTTTTCCTTTTTATATATTATTTGGATATTCAATTGTATCACTGCGTGTGTGTGTGTGGAATCTCAGCTATACCCTCGTTGATCGCCAAAATGCAATCGTTTTGTGGATTGAAAGCTTTTTAAATGTTTTTCATTGCAATCAAACTCAATCTTCTTATTAAAGACCCACGAAACCTCAACAATATTTTGTGAGGTCTTTTAGGATTTTTTATGTACTTTTCTGTCCTTCTAACATTATATTTTGTTAAAGCTAGACAATCATCAACAAAAAAAAGTAATAATAATAACAAATGGTCTTTTTATGTTTATAGTACTCTGAGATTTCAATCTAATCAACCATTTCTAACATTGCTCTTCATTCAATTATTGTAATTTAGAATGGTAAAAAGACTCCTCTGTCTTAAAATGAAGGGGAAAAAAGATTCTCTCTTAAGGATAGAAAAATGCTAAGTGCTATTAAAATCCAATCTTCATTTGCTTAAGTTAATAAATGCAAAAAAAAAAAAAAAGATAATAAATGTTTCCGTAATTTTTTTCTGCATATGCTGTAATGTGTGACTTTTTTCGCGGTATTCTAAGAAATTCAGATTTTATAGACCATTTTTTTAATCTTTCTAAGGACTCCATTTAGAATGTGCATATAGTACTTTTTCCAAGAAAAGTGAAGATACTAATAACTTATTTAAAAAGTTCAAGTGCAATATTTGATACAGAGACTCTTGTATCATTTTAATTTCCTATATTCAGAAATTCCGGACACCTGTTCATTCAAAAATAACTTAAGTAAAGCTATTATTGACTTAGAAGAAATCAAACTCAAAATTAAATACAACCTTCTGCTGAATTTTGTTAACTAAACAGAAGATAAACATCCGCTTGAAAGACTTCCCCAAATTTGACCAATAGACTGAGTTTTAAATCGAAGGATTCAACAACATTTCAAGTATTAGTACACAAAACTTATTAAGAATATTTAACTAATTATTCGTCACCTGAATGGAGTAACAAGGGTTATCTTCTTTATGTTAATATGAGATTGCCAATGAAGTGAACGAGAGAAGATAGCTTTGCATCTCGGATGGATATCGATTATGCTTATATCTACTTAGTGCAAGAAGATGAGTCCTGTATCTCTCGCTCTCTTTCATCGAGTTAATTGCCGATCCACTTCTCACAATCAATATTTATCTCCAATATTTAATTTGGTTAAGTGATTAATTTCGAGGGTAAATTTTCCCGAGAAACAGTAATCCTCTTCTCTTGGGATTCTTAGACTTGTCAGAGTCAGGAAAGAATAAATGGCCGAATAACACTGAAAAGTTTTCAAGTTTTCCTATTTGCGGTGTTTCAATGAAACAGGCAGAGAATTTAACGAGAATACAATAAAACTCACTATAAGTTGTAATTTCTAGTTCTGGCTTCTTTAAATTGTTAAGTTTTTAATTATATACACATTTGCAAGCGATGCTAATGTTATTTTGTGTATTGTTAAAGAGAGAGAGAGGGAATTTCCATTTAATTTAAATTTAAACATTTCGGATGAAGTATTGTTTTTTATGCCACCCGATCTCAACTGCGTCAGATCCAGGCCCACGAAATACATCATGGCAAGATGTACGCCACCATAGCCTTGAGCACCATACAGGTGATAGTATGATTTAGCTCGGTTCCACCCCAATTTAGAGGGAGAACACTGGGGGTGGGGGTCAGGGGCCTCCCACCTATCTTCCGCTTCCACCAGCCTCACGAAAGGACTTGCGGCTCGACGGCTATTTAGAGTACCTCCATGCCGCAAAGACACTATACATTTACAAACATCGATATCTTCTCCGGGATTCGAGCCCAGGCCCTACGGCACAGCAGTCAGCGTCGCTAACCACTATACGGGACGGGTGACACTTTAGGGGGAATTACTGTGTGTAATTGTATTTTTTCATCTCTAATGCTGTTTAAAAAGCATTTTTGTTACTTTAATATTAAAGATAAAATATATTGATAAGAAAATGTGGCGTACATTCTATAATTTTTAAAAGCTAATTTTGAACTAAAGAATTAGTTTAATAAATTGCTATACATAGGTTTTTATTCATAGGTATGATAAAATTTACTTTCAAACATTTGTACCATTCATAACTTCAGAATATGTCTTATAAATTATTAAACATCAGTTTTTTAATGCTGATGAAATGTCTTCATTTATATTAATTAATAAAGCCGGCTGGGTAGCATAATCGGTTTGTCACTGACCTACTGCACCTAAGGATGCGGGTTCGACACTATCCCATGTCGGTGGGTTTTCATGACGCACAAAATCGACAGTGGCTATGTCATATGATTATATGGCATGTAAAAGATTTCTAAAGTATCTATTTGGCTTGGGTGTTCTCGGCAAAGTTAAATCCTGATACAGGTTTGCATCGTTGGAGCTCAGGTGCCTCCTTCTGGGGAGGAAACTGGACGTCAAGAATTACTTACAGCAATTAGTATCCACCTATATGGTGCCGCACTAAGAAAAGATACCAGCTTCCGGGTAATGTACTAGGTCTGCAATGATAAAACACCAAACCACAGCATGTTGGAAATAAAAAAAATATTAATTAATAAGAAAAAATTTCTTACGTATAAGAACTTATATATAGCTTTGATTATTCACGATAATTTAACTATGATAATGATAAGAATTTTGTTTTAAATACTTATATATTTTTACCATATTTATTTTTATTTATTTATTTTTTGCGTCATATAATACGCAATAATCATTAGAATGCGTGTCTCAATACAATAAAATGGTGTTTGTAATAAAAAAAAGATTTTTTTTATAAAAAATTTAGTCTTCTTTTATTTGAAACTGTTAGACGTTAAACAAAAACAAATATCTATTTAAAAAAGATCGTTGGTAAAATAATAATATATTTCAGCAATAAGAAATCCCATTAAAATTTAAATGCAGTTAAATTCAAATATAAAAATCGAATATTTCCTTAACATTCCTGCGCTTTAATATGAAAAAAAGGTTGCTCTTTTTGAGAATAAACAAGATCTTTTTTTGGAAGTTAATAATCTTTAATAGCGAATTGTCTTAACTTTCAGAATACAGAAAATTTGCAATGTGTATCATCTCAATGCGTACATTAAAGTTATGCCTTACACTGCGATTGAGAGAAAGATAACTTTTTTAAAACTTTTACTCTCTTCTTTCTCTTCGTTTGTGTAAGTGTACTTATGAATATGCAATACCTAAATTAAAATATTTGTTAAACTAACATATTTTGTTAATCAAATGAGAAAAAAATTATGTGTGCGTATCTTTTTTATGTACTTTCTGCAGTTCTTAGGTGCTTAAATATAAAAAAAAATCATAAAATAGCTGTGAATTGAATTATTAACAGTAAAAATCTTTCGAATCTGTAAAATATATTTTGAATCCAATATCATTGTAGATGATTTAGTGGTTAATTATCTACGTTGTAAGCAAATCATCGGTTTCCCATACAATAAAAAATGCATTGAATATCTTAATAAACTAATAAGTACACAATCAGTAATAATTTCTTGTTTTTAAAGGATGGTTTTTTAATTTATGAAGGTATAACTATATTTGTGCGCCTTTTTAACAGCATGATTAAATACTTTAAAATATTCTTCATGCAGTTTCTGCAAAACAGTTGTAACAGCAGCAAAATTAAGCATTACATTATTTGAATTTTAAGAATCTAACTACAGTTTTTTTCTAAACTGGTGCATTATACAAAACAGAATCGAATAGTATACATGATGTATATTAAAATATTTTTATTTATTTTTGTACATAAAATGAAAAATATTATTTTAAGCAAAAATAATATAATCTTTTTTAATTCTAATGTTTCATTAAAATACATTCTAATTATTTTAAAATTACAATAATATTTATCAAAATCCTTTTTACTTTTATAGATATGCAAGCTATTATTAAATGTTTTAATTTCAAATTATTAATAATGCTCTGTTGTTTACTTTTAGGCTATAGGTAAAAGTAGCAGAATATATGTTCTTTCCCCGGTAATATTTCTCTCCTGGTGAAAATTAATTTTCCCAAATAAATATAGTTTTTTTCCTTGATTATTAGGCTACTTTTTTAATTATCTTAAAGCTAAAATCCTTTGAAGGATCATGAACTTTGAAAACAAAAAAATAATACTTTTTCTTTACTGTAGACACAGTCTTTTAATATCAGATAACTTTTCAAACTGAAACTTTTGTTATAAATTTGTTCCTATAGTAAATTTTTTGTTTCAAACTTATTTATCTTAACTTATAATCTCAAAGCTAAAATTTTACAAATGGTAACGATGTAACATCATCAGAAATATAAAACAGTTTATTTGTAATACATATAATTTTCCCTCTTACATCAAATAACTTTATAAACTGATTTAAAGTTTAAAAACCTCTGTCTATAGGAGCATCACAATGTAAACAAACTACATTTAAATCCACGAATTGATTCAGCGTGATTCTTCACCCAACCATGAACTGGGTCCCCAGTGAATCCCAAAGCCTTGGAAGTCATTACCATTGTCAAATGAATATTTTACTAATTACATGGCCAGCATTTAATCCATCCGTATTGTTTCCAGTTCCTAGTGCGAAGCTCTAAAGGATCTTGAAACGCTAGTATAGGAAAACGATGACTAATTCATGTATGAATTTAACAAGCTTTCCTGTTACTTTGAATCGGTATCATTTGCATCAGAGTCTACGTGAGCTCTTAAACTGTGTCAGCTGCAGAAAGCTCTTGGATCTGAAAGCTGACAAATCTATGTATGTTGGCAGATCTCCATTAGGTGTGGGGGATAATACTATCGTCTCTTTAATCTTATAAGTTATTTTCAGTCTTGAATATATCAACTCTCGGGTTACGATGAGATATGAAATTGTGTTTAAAAGAAAACGAAAATAAATTTAACGATTATACGTTTAAGGAACTATTGAGTGAAGATCAGGGTAAATTTTATGTAAATGTTGGTGGATGAGAATTTTTACATCTGAAGGGTACTATTAGTGAAATATGCAATAAATTATAAATATAATGCCATTTTTATGGAGGGGCGCCAATTTAATTCAACCTTGTAAGACCAGTTTTAACTTTTGGCATAAACAACATATATTAATTTACTTATTCTTTTATTAAATGGAGTCCTTAATGCAAATCGTGCTTGCTGGACTATTTTTACCTTGGAGAATTTGTAGAAAATTCTCAATTTCAGTTATTTACGTAATCAGTACACAAAATATTACACAAAAAATACACTTATTAAGATACGATGGTACTTACGTATTACCACAAACGTATTGGCGACAATATATGAAAGCAAGTACGTGGTTGTCAACTCAGCGCGTACGACATAATCAAAAACAGGGTTGCCAACTTGGAGAGTTATCTTGAACGTTGGCATTGTTGTGATAGTACGTAAGTACCGATGTGATTTAATTCATTAAGGAATATTTTGCGGTTCACTTTTTTAGAATTATGAGAAGTAGTTGCAAAGTATTTAATTCAAATTTTGATGTTTATCAAATTTTATAAAATTGTTGATACCAGTTTTCTACATCACTGAATTATTTAATACCTCCTATTTTAAATTGTACAGTTTAAAATTTCTAAGTACACTGTGAAAAGCACTAATCACTTTAGCGGTCAATTTCCCCAAACGTTCTCCAAAATTTTGCCAAAAGGTACATTTTTTTATTGCATATAACTAAGTATAACACTTAACAGAATGCATCAGAATTTTATTTTTAATTTTAAAGTTTTCATTTTTATTTTATAATTGTACAACTCAAAAATCTCTAAATGTTTTCTTTTTATAAGTACACTCCGCATACTATGAAGAATGTTTCATATATCTTAAAAGAATTTCTCTGATATTTTAAAAAAAGTTCATGCTCCTACCTCTTTTTCAAACGGTTGATGATTCTGTGCGCGTGTGCAAATATGAAGCATGGTGTATCACTCAGTCTTGCACTGCAATGGGGTGGAAAAAATATTAGATTTTTTGGATTACCTTTGCATTCTCATTTCTTCTCAAGCAACACATTGCGCATTGCCATGCTAGTCACTGTTCTTTATCGAATATTTTCAAGACTAAATTCCCGCCTTCATCACAAAAAAAGTCCCGGAAGAAAGATATTTCAGTGCAATGGGCAAACTGCATCAGTTAAAAACTCTAGCACTAATGTCACTGTAAGAATTCAAAATATGTGCAAAGCAAAGATAGAAAGAAGAAAATATTAGTGTCTGTAGAGCGTACGGCAAACCTGGTTCTGGCCAGCTTCCGGTAGCCAGTATGGTGTACGGGCAAACCAGTTAAGGGATTGATTATCCTTAATATGCAGAATTATTCACTATAACCCTATCACATGTCAAATTCGCGTTTTCTTTTTTTATATATACAGTGGGTGATCGGTTAACGAGCAAATCGGTTAACGAACACTTTCACGAAAGATTTTTGTGTTCGAATAACGAACACATATTCGGATAACGAACACTTTCAAGAAAGAATTTTTGTGTTTGGACAACGAGGACATATTTGGAGGTGATCAAGGAGACACCCCTGAAATTATGGATGTAATTTTGACAGTTGCTTGAGATATGGAATTGGAGGTGAACGAGGATGACATAGACGAGCTCATATTGGGACATGAAGATGAACTGACGACACATGAACTCCAAGAAATTTTGAATGACGAACACCAAGAAGTACAGCGAAATGTGTCTCCCTTCTGAACAAGAGGAAGACGAAAGAGGACCAATGCTGACATCTGCCATTAAAGATCGTTTGAAAAAGTGGAAGGATGTCAGAGCAATGGTCTTAGAATGGCACCCAAACCAAGCTGATGTCAGTAGGGTTGGAGATCTTTACAACGACTATGCTATTAATTACTTCCGGAAAATCCTGAAAAAGAGAGAAAAGCAATCGACATTGGACATGTTCTTCAACGCACCATAAGCAAAATATGAAAAGGACTGATTAATATGCAAGACTACATATAAATGTATTATTTTTAAAAAACTTAATAAAAAATTATACATTTTTTTTTAATTTAATTTTTAGGGTCTCCAGAACGAATTAATCGATTTCACATAGAAGTCTATGGTGAATCGATGATCGGTTAACGAACAATTCGGATAGCGAACATAGTCTTGGAACGGATTATGTTCGTTAACCGATCACCCACTGTAATTATATTTAACCTTAATTTTTTCTTTCTTTTTTCTGGAAATACTTTCAGAAATATAATCTAAATAAAAAAAATTTCAAAAAGAATTTCATTTCAAGAGAGGCACAAAAAGTCTGAATGCAGTGTGTACTTTAGTATATTTTAGTACATCATATTTATAATTATTTTATTCAATGGAAAGAGAGCTGATAAGATAAACAGACGTATAAGAAAACAACTCAAAGATGAATAAATATTAAAAGACATCTCTAAAAGATAAATAAATATTAGATGGCATGTTTATAAAATAAATAAACTGTAAAAGACATCCCTAAAACAGATCACTATTGATTTATTCATGCATGTATGAATTTATGCCATTTCATTTAATATTATAAGAGAGGACTAAATTGGGGATAACTTTTAGATAACTGAAAGCACTCCAGTATATCGTGTTTGACTTTAATAATTTTAGAGACCGTTATATTTAAATGCAATATACTTTAATTTTATATTCTATTTTTCTCTGTGTACAATATATACTACATATTTATTCCCTTATATACTCAATATCAACTTTATTTTTAATGTATTCTTTAGAGGATTTCAAGCATAAAATAAATCCTTGATTGTAAAGCTATATAGTTGTTTATCATTAGCAAAACAAAAGTTATTTAAAGCATCTGATTGGGTTGAAAATATATTTTTTGGGTGTTAGGTGTTAGTACCATTAGAAAAAATATAATAAGTATTGAGAAAGACGAAGGAATAGCATATGAAATCGGAGAATTTTAAGTTTTTTTTTAATATTTACTTAATCTAACTTATAGAAATATTTTTAAATGCTTTTTTTTAAGAGTGAAACTATCACGATATTTGTGCATGATAAATGGGATATACAGGGTGGTCCCAGATTCATGGTACAAACTGTAAGAGTAGTTGCGGAACATTGTAATAACCATTTATTGTATAGGAATGAATGGGTGCAAGTGACGCGGTCAGGCTCAAACACAAAAAAATAAAAGACGAAATGAAGACAAATTTTTTTTAGAAAGCATCGTTGACAAGTGTAATGTTTACAATAACTGTTCATAATTGTTCATCACATGAACTATAAAGTCCTTCTGCAGCTCACGTTGCTGTACCTCCCACTGGCAGTCGGAGAAGAAAGTCTGCTGGATTCAAAGCTTGTACTCGCTGAAAATGGAAGATGTGTAAGCGATTTTCGTTTAACACTCTACAAATGGTCTGATGACTCACACTTATGTGATGAGCGGCATCTCTTGATTTTCTCTAGGCTTGGACTGCTTACAGCTCTTCGTCGACCTGGTGGTTCTGTCTGGTGACGAGGAACGAACGCGTTCACGAAGTTGATGATGTAACCACTGAAAAATTCTGTGATCCGGCATTCATTGATCAGGAAACTGCGTGTGATGCATTCGTAGAGCAGCTCTGACGTTACCATTTACACGGCCGTACATTTAATGCTTGTCTGCATTTTCGGTACACGTAATGCCTCCCATCGTGTGGATTCTGCACATTTGTGAATGGCGCTTTCCTCTTCAGAGATGCATCATGTTAAGCGGCGGCTAGACATCTACTGCCACCTACCGGCAATGAAGCTAACCAATAACTCATTTTCTATTTTCTTTTGTTTCCCCTGTTAGCGCGTCACTTGCATCTATACATTCCTATACAAAAAAAGATTGCTACAATGTCCTGCATCTACCCTTAAAGTTAATACCAGGAATTTGGGACCACTATATTTACAAAACAATCCAATTAAATTCAATGAAATTTGAAACATTTATATAAAAGAACATATAGAGTGCAGGAAACCGCAGGTTTCAGGATAGTTTATTTATTCATATTTTTATAGCCATTTTTAGCTTAGAACATTAAGTAGATTTAACGAAAAATCATTAACGTCAAATTTGTGTGCTTATAAAATATTTATTTCTTAAAATATTTTTTATCTTGTGATTTGTGACACTTCATATAGATCAAGAAGTATAGTATCAATAAAATTAAAATTCCATTGTGTCCAGCGTATTTTTATTTATGCTCTTTTTCTGAAAATTTTGCTGAAATTTCAGAAAAAAATATGTTTCTCAACAAAAAAAAAGAAAGAAAGAAAGAAACAGGGGATAGATGTTATTTATTTAAAAAGTTATGACTCTTTAAATCTAATTATGTTCCTTAAAACAGATTGGACTACATCCGAGCCAGCCGTGGCAGTCATATGCCAGAAATCATATTTAAAATGTAATGCCACAAGATTATCTTTCGAATAAAAAAAATTCATGTCAATGGAATAATACATCGTAGTTTTATTGCAATTTAAAGTTCTATACCTCTAAAAAAACACCCTTTACATTAAAACTATATTGTCGCGGGAGACAAAAAATTCGTTCAAACTTTAAAAATTCATAAAAAAAGAAAGAAATGTTGTTTTTCAGTGCATTTTGTTTGGAATTGCTAATTTAACGATTTTTTGGCTCTCCCAGTATTATAGATGGTTTGTTTATGTAATATGTATAGATATGTTGAAAGTTGTGTATTGTAAAGTCTTACGTCGCTTTTATGTGTAACACTTTTCAGCGATTTTAAAATTGTGTATTTCTTACAATTTTGTCTTTTTTATTTTTTACTTGTTTTATAAATTTATTTTTTAGTATTATTTTATTTATATTGTACTTCCTTTTACTGAATTAAAACCAGCAACTTAAAATCCCTGTCGGTAATGACAGAATACACGGAAACAAAAACGTATGGAATATATTACAACTACTCAAACGTTGATACTATTAATTAAAGCCCTTAGTTTTGTACGTGAAACTGACGGATATATTTTAATATATTTAGCCTTAAAAATATAAATGAATTGCTTAAGAAAGATGCCCTAAAGAACGAAAACGATTTTAATCTAACTTTAAATGTAATCAGAGGTCTAGAAAGCAATAAAAATTTGGAAGAAAATCCAAACTTTCTTAGAGTAAAATTAATTTCAGAAAGTGTGCAACTTTGCAGTCAACTAGGAAATCATTTCCTTGTAAAAGATTCAAATTATGAAGAAGTTTTTAAATTGCATCATGAACTGTATCTCTAGATTTTCGAAACTGTATAAAAAATTAGCAAAATCGTCTTTCCAAAGTTAAATTATTGTTCACATTGTTAGAAAAGAAAGAAAAATACAGACGAGATTAAAATTCTTAAACGATTTATTCTACAAGTAAGATGTATTACGGAGACAGTTGCATCTTCATGAAGAAAGGAATTGAGAACTAATTAAGGGATCCGACTACGTTCGGAACCGTGATTTTGCAAAAGTATATAAATGAATAATGCTTATGATATTTAGTGTCGCTTAGATTAGAAAACGTATATAAAATTTTTTAAAGAATATTAATACAATAAAAATTATTTAAGTACAATATTTTGACAAAAAATGAACATGGAATGACCAGCTTTCAAAACATTTTTCTTGTATGAAATATGCTTCTATTATAGTAATATTTTGCCTGTGCATAGCTAAGAACTCTGTACAGAGGTTGAACTGGAACTTTTGGAATACATAACTTAGAAGTCAATTTATCCATATTTTATTACAATAGAAGAGAGAAATGTAAGAAAAAAAACCCCGATAATTAAGTGCGAATTTTCAAAATTCCTAGTTCAGACTATCTGAAGAGAAGTCATTACTTCATACAAGAAAAATATTATTATTATAGAAACAATTTTATAAAAGGAGAATGTTTCAAAAAAAGGCTATTCTAGGTTAATTTTTTGCCAAAATATTGTATTTAAATATTTCTTTGTGAAGTTAACTTCTTATGGCACGGTAGGGAGAAATTTCTGTTACGCGTTACCAGTTACGGTTAGCGATAAACGTAAGGTAGAAATGAATGAAGTTCCCCGTTTTAAAAAACGCCATCTAACTCGTATTATCTATCTCAGACAAAAAATAATTACAGAATCGGAAAGATAATTTTTTTCCCCACGATATGGTGTATTTTTTTTTAACAAAATAATGATATTTTCTATTTTTTACGATTTTTTTAAAAATGAGTCAAAATTGATACGCTTTTATAAAAATGGTTTCTAAATCATTCCCTTTAAGTTTCCTTTCGAGTTAATGAATTGATATTTTATTTTAAACAAGTTCATGCTTTCCTCTTTTAGAATCAGTCATAGAAAAAATGACGGAATCTTTTTTTGTGTGTGATTTTTCAAAAAAATACTCAAAATTTTAATTAAATATTTAATAAGTTCATTATTTAAAAAAAAAAATCTAACGAAACTTTTTCTCCATATGTAGAATAGTATTATCCGTAATCTGTTCAAAGATTGAAAAAATAGATTAAAAATTACGGCTTTTAAATTTTTTTTTGTGGTTTTCGTCTATTAGCCCTAAGCTAGCACCCACCCTTCTCTCCTCATTCAACAGCAGCTTTAACAAGCCTTTCCTCTTTTAGCTTTGCGATACATACTTTGTTTTGTTTTAACGTTACCTAGAAGTCAAATTATAATCAATTTTATGAATTAAAAAAAATCGGAAGTGAGTCTTTAATCTACCCGAAGTAGACATTTAAATGGTTCAAAATCTGTCAAAAATTAGTTTAAGGTGAGTTTGTTGGATATACAGTTTTAAAATTCTCTTAAGGAAATAATACAAACAATCTATTGTTTTAAAATTTAGTGGCAACACAACATTTCTTCCAATAGTTTGGCAATAAAAGATTGTGTTTACTAAATTTTTAATCGAATGGAATTTCTAAATCCAGTTTAAGAAGTGAGTTTTTAAATCATATACTTGCTTTGGTGTAGTTAACTTCATTGTTGTGAAAGTGTTATATAGTGCTTCATTAATTTGTATTTTAAGTCTAAAATGGACAGTAAAAAAATTTTTACAAACATGTCCCAAATTTTTACTGGCTCTATGTAACTTAGAACTAAAATCATATAAAAAAATTGGTGAGAAAAAAATGAGTATATTTTTTGAAAAATTTAAAAACTTTTCATGCGTTTTATTTTTTTTTTAAATTTAATATTTTCACCTGATTTAACTTCTTTAAGCAATTCTTTACAAATGTATGCATGCAATGTAATGCTTTATATGATAATTTACAAAAATGGTTAAACGCAAATTTTCATATAAAAATTTCAAGAATTTTAATGATTTCCTATACATAAAAAACTAATTTCTTCTTTTACCCTATCACTATTATTACAATGCATCCAAGAATATATAACTATACATTAGATGAATACTTCTGGAAAGTTTGTTTTGTTATAATTCGACAGAAATTGCAACGCATGGAACATTTTGCATTTTTGTTTCGAGGCAAATTTTTGATTTAGACTAATAATGAGGATACTTTTTTCAAAATACATACAATAAAATTTTTTTTAGTATTACATATTGAAAATGAAAATTTTGTCTATACTTATACCTTTTTTCCATCCTAATTATTTTTTTAAATACAGTTTGAAACAATAATGATAATAATAAATTTGTTAATTATATATAATATTACTTCAAAATAAGACTTTATTATACAATTCAATACATGTAAGCCAAAGAAGTTAACTTCTAACGCGTGTTCACACTAATACACGCTTTCTTTTTTGTCATAATGTCCTTAAAACGATTTTATAAATGTATTATAAGTGACACTAAACTTGACCTTGGTTCAAAATTACGTGGTCCGTCGCCAAAAGCCCTTGTGTAGTTGAACAGTGCGACGTTAATATTCATTGATTCGACTTCAAAGAGAAAATTAAACTGTATTGAAAAAATAATAATTCCTAAATCTCAGTTATAATCTATTTCAAATATTGCATTCTTATTGAATGTATACTAAACATTTCAATGAAGAAGAATTTTTCTTAAGTAATGCAGTGTTTTCGATATAAAGAGGACTTGGTACCCCCCAAATGACCGACCTATCCTTTTCTTTTATCATTTGTGCAAGTTAGAAAGTTAGAAGTTGAATAAAACTTCATTTGAAAACAAATTAGATAATTCGGTCACGCCCCCTTTTTTAGAAAAAAAAAGTTATGATGAAAAAAAATATATTTTATATAAAGAGAAATAATAACTATAAAAAAAAAGAATGTGCAATATATAAAGCAGAATATTTTCGAGGCAATACAATAATGCAATTTTTCTTCTTTGTGAAATGTGTGCATGTAAAATGTTTGAATTAAGACATGTTATATTAATAGTTTTTATAATTTCAGTTCTTATTCCCGATATGTTTTTCATACAAATGTAATACTTCAATATTATGTGAAGAAAAAAACTGAACTTTCTGTCGTGACAGAAAAAAAATGCTTTTAACATTTTTCTTGCGCAATTAATATCTTCTTAAAATTGATCATTTATAAAAGTGTATGGGTTCAAAAAATATGAAAATGCAGTTATTTTCAAGAAAAATATATAAGTAATATCTTAAAGTGGTACTTTAAGTTTATTTAAGCTTATTATAATTTTTTTTCAGAATTATAAACTTTAAAGTGGTTTTTCTCAGTTTGTGTTTTTCGAAACATTAGTGCTTTCAAAATGCTACGCCTTCGAAAATTATTTACCAATCACTTCCATTTTTTGCTGTGTGCTGCATATTTAGCGTGTAACAAAACTAAAGATCCATTTTGCTGTAAACTGAATATTTTTTTCAAAAAAAAAATGTAAAAGATATTGGTTTTTTCGTTGATTTTTAGCATGCATATCAACATTTTATTTTTTTCCTAAAAAACGAATTATGTTATTGTAAAATCGATCCCTAAAATTGTTTATAATATGCATAAGAATATTACAAAAAAAATTCAGGTCAAAATATTAATAATTACAGAAGGAGTAGGATTTTAAAATTTTCCAAATTTTCTTCAAAAACTTTAAATTTTTAAAATTGTGTGAAAAATTTCAACTCGTATCATTTTCTTGAATAGAAACACTATATAAAATGTTAAAATATAGTTTTTTAAATACATAAAGAAAGAAAGTAGCTCAAAGGGTACCAAGTCATCTTAATAATTTTTCTGAAATCATATAATGAATATCTTTTAAATAAAAATATTTTAAATAAATTAATCCCATAGACTTGTTTTAAAATATTCTGTATGTGTGAGCACATATAAGCTATTTTTTTAATTTAATGCAAAACTGTAGAAAGTCAAAATATTGATAATAATTAATACGCTCATGAAGAAATATGATAAAATAAGACTTTTCTGATCATGTTAAACATATTTAGTTTTATTAATCAATGAAAAGCTTAGGAAAAGATAAAATAACTTTAATGTAAAAATTTAATAACAGTTTTATTAATAATTTTTAGTAAAAATATTATAAGCCTTTTTTTTAAAAAAAAGCATAGTAGAATGCGGAATTAAATATCGTAGATTTTGGTTATGTGAAGAAATTAATTAAAAACTATGGTAAATCTTAACTTCAATTTACATTGATTTTATATCACAAAAAATATTGTCTTAACCATTATGTTTAAAACTTAAGCAACAATTTTTATAGTATGAATCAATTTATAATTAAATATATTATATTTCATTTTTCATAATTAAAGATATATATTTTTTTCGTAATAAAATTCTATATTCTTAAAATATATATACTAAACTCAGCGGTGCAACAGCGCATTAGGACCAAAACCTACTGTGCCAATCTCAGTATATGTGACCATTGGGTGCTGAGGTGCATTAGCAGATGTCCGATCAGGTGGTCAGTCTGAAGTCAAACCCCGTATTATTTAGTCCTGAAGCAAGCTTGGTACTCATTTATCAACCCACTGAAGAGATGAAAAGCTAAATCGACCTTTTCTCAGCCCGAGGATTGAACCCCGGACCTGTGGTGTGGAAGCGTGACACGCTACCACTCGGACAATGGGTTTCATGCATTATATAAATTAAATAAAAAAATGTAGTTTCTGAAGTGTTTCATCTGTTTATTAAAACCCGTGTGTGATTTACACTTGTGTGCAAAAATTAAGGACGAAGTCGAAAAATTAGCATATCAGCTGAACGAAGAGGCATAGCGGACAGAAAGACCAATCAGGAGATTAAGTAAGGTGATGTACGGTAGCACATGCGCAGATATGCAGGTAGACGTAATGGGGGAGTGTCTGAGTAGTATAAAGCATGTTGTCGGTGTAAGATCAGTATTTCTGGCAAAGAGATTGCACGCCGTATAGCAGTTAAAATCACACGGAGTTGCTGCCTCAGCGAGAAATGGCGAATAATCAATCTGTTAGACGACATCTGGATGCTTTTACCCGAGGTCGAATCATTGGGAGAGAGAGAAGTTGGAGGAAGGCCGCAGTGTGACAAGTGTGGCTGCAGAGTTCGGAATTGCTCACAGCATCGTTTCACGACTTTGGAGACAATTTCAAACTACAGGAACAGCTATCCGGGGGTTCAGTAGTGGTCGCCCACGAGAAACCACACCCGCAGATGACCGGTACATTGTCTTACAGGCCAGAAGAAACAGGCGGCAGACAGCGGGAGAAATCGCTAGACACACGACACAGGCGACTGGACGACCGATATCGCGTTTTACCGTGGCCAGAAGACTGCACGGTGGTGGTCTGTTTGCACGAAGCCATGTACGGTGTGTACCTTTAACGCCTGCCCATCGGAGAAGGCGTTCTCTGTGGTGCCGGGAACACCAGAATTGGAGAGACAATGAATGGGGACGAGTACTCTTTACAGATGAGAGCAGATTCAGTTTGAGTAGCGGTTCTCATCGCATACTCATCTGGAGAGCGGGGAAGCCGCAATCATCCCTCGAACATCATTGAAAGGGACAGGTATGGAGGTCGCGGTGTTCTCGTTTGGGGAGGCATCATGCTTGGTAGTCGTACAGACCTTCACATCTTCGACGCAGGTTCAGTCAACGGGACCCGTTATTGTAACGAGATTCTTCTTCCATATGTGCGTATTTTTAGAGGCGCTATGGGTCTGCAGTTCCTTTTCGTGGACGACAATACACCATGTCATCGCACAGTAGCTGCCGAACAGCTCTTAGAGAGTGAGGATATTGAACGTATGGATTGGCCGGCATGATCTCCGGATCTCAATCCCATCGAGCATGTATGGGATTTTCTAGGCAGACGCTTGGCAGCTCGTACCTTACCACCAGTAACGATTCGGGAGCTTCGATTGGCGCTGCAAAACGAATGGGCAGCAATGCCTCAACAACTCATTGACACCCTCATTCTCAGCATGGGCAGACACTGTGAAACCTGCCTAGTAGTCAGGGGAGATCATATCCCCTACTAAAGACCGGATGTTTCTTGCTGGACACCCATCACAGGGATGTTTCGGCCTTCAGTCGCATTGCGCTCCATGTTACTTTTTCAATTAAGCTTCTTTTTATCCCTCTGATTTCTCTTTTAGTAAGTGTTGCTTACATTGCACATGTCCTTACGTATTGGGGATCTTACGGTATTAAATGTGTTGATTTGGAAAGCTTTTGTACAAAATTATATTGAAAAAACCGTCTCTTCCTTAATTTTTGCACACCAGTGTATATTAAATATGTTCTTAAGCAATATAGACATATTAATATAATATTTAAAGCTTAAACAACGCCTTATGTGTTCTACATAAATTTTTAAGAAACGAAACATAATTATGCTGAATATCCAAATTACAAGTATTTAATCTAAGTAGATATATATTGTTTGGTTGAAAACCTCTTGTCTGTGTAAACGTCGATGCACGAAATTGTAATAAGCGCAATTAACATTGTTTTGAACATTGATTTAAGAGGTGTTGGAAAGCTAAAATCTTATTATTTTTGACAATGTGAGATTTTTACATTTTCAAATTGTATAGATTTTAACCTTTCTAAAAATACCTTACTTTAACCTCTAGGGTAATTAGAATCCCTTTAAACATACTTTAAAATAATCGTTGAAACTGGAACGCGCCCATTTGAAAAAGGTAAGCAAAATACTTCGTTTTTGCTTAAATGTTGAACGTCTGATATAAACCAAAGCTTTTATCCTTTATTGTAAATTGAGCCTTTTATTATTATTTTTTATTTCCTAGCTGATTAGAAGTTTCATTGTATGCTTTAAAACCAATTTTCTTCAAATGTAAATTTTGAGGTTCAATGTATCTTTTCTGAGAAAAACTACTGTTCACACAGGTACGTAAATTTGTTATGATATATTTATAAGGATGGCTAATATATATTTAAGTTAGTGTTTTTTAAAAATTTAAAAATTAATTTTTTACAAGTTTTTTACGTGAAAAATGGGTCATATTTCACCATGTTTGATAAAATATTTTATAAATTATGAAAAATTCAAAATTAGCTAAAAGCTCATTTCAGTACAACAAGAAAGGTGTACTTTAATTGTATGAAAAATTTCAAGCGTGTACATATAACAGATTTTGAGAAAAGGTAATCGAAAATAGCCAATTTAACATTGCCAGTAGAGAGAGAGAGAGAGAGAGATGTTTCTAACTTCCCTTAATGATTAAACATTTAAGTTTTTTTTTATTAGTACGAACAGAAGCTAACGCTCAAAGGCAGTCGAAACTGTGCTTTCTTATTTAAATTTTATGAATTTGGAATATGCAGTAATATGAAACAAAACCTTTCTATACAAGAGTAAAAGAAAAAGGAATAAATAGAATCGAAATTTATCTCTCTCTTTCCACTGTCAGATGCGAAAGCATGCATTATTCAGTTTTCTGACATAAACAATTTTGTAAGCCTTTTGTCAAATACAAACAATGTCCCTTAAATAAGAATCTAAAAATATATGTTTTTGAATCCAATTACATTTATCTAACCAATAACTGAGGATTCTGCGTGTCAATAAAATCTTTTTTACGATGTCAAAAATCAAATATTCGAATGGAAATGAAGATTTTCTTTTCTAAAGAGATATTTTATTGATATACCGGGAGAAAATATCTACTATTTTATATCAAGAATCAAACTAATTTTAAAAGAATGAATAATATTATACTAAAAAAATTGCATTAAAGTTAACTCTTAATTTATAAAATTTCTAGAGTACATTAAAATACGGAACATAATGTTCCGCGATGAATCCCATTTCTATACATTTATGTTACAGCAGTGAGGGAGTTTTTATTAACATCGCAATAGAAATCAACACGACGAATATTGGTAACAGACCTCGTAATTTTGAACCTCGGTCAAATACTAAAGACGAAACTTTCTCCAAACTAACACACCACGCTAATGGGATGATTTCAGTGGCGTAACGTGCACCCCCGCAACCCCCGCATCGCGGGGGCCCAGAGTTCTAAAGGGGCCCAAAGCCTGACTGACGCAAGTGCCTACCCTTTATAAAATTCAACATGGGGGCCCCAAACCTGACTTTGCAGGGGGGCCCAAAAGTTCTCCGTTACGCCACTGGATGATTTTGAGTCTCGATAGATTTCTTGTGCATCAGTGGCACCATTAGGATATTGTGGTCACCAGTCTTATAGCAAATAACTTTTGGATCCGTTTATGGAAGGGACGAGGTCAGAGGTACCAATCAGCCTTTTTTATTTTTTTATATAAACATACAGGCTATCGTACTTGTATTCATATAATCATTTGCCTTTAATCATACTGCACACAACTAACATCTCAATGGTAAGTTTGTGATATTCTGAGATCGTTTGGATTCCCTTCGTGACATGTCTTCCTGGAGTTATGATCTCATACTGCTTGCTTATCTCTGTACTGTCTCGATGCTGCTGATATTCTTCCATGTCCAGAAAAGTCACTTAGCCTTTCACCAATCAAACTTGTTTGGGACATGAGACACCGTCCAATTCGAGCATTCTAAAATGTCACAGAACTGGAACAACAATTGATGGATGACTGACAGAATAAATGCATGGCAAAATAAGATTATATAAATATTCATCACTTTTTACAACAATGTACATATATATACATATATCGTTTCTGGGGAAAATCACCTAACTCTGATTTTTAAGTTTGAATATGATATTTCTACGTCTCTGAAGGGTTCTACGACGTTGAGTTCCATGGTTATGAAGGGTACTATGGTTTCCTTGGGTACTCAGCCTTAAAGATTTAATCATTTCCAACAGAAGAGTTTTTACACATGTCAAATTTCTTTCAATGAAGTCGTTAACTCTTTCATATGCTTCGTTTCCTTTTTTTTTTTTAAAAAAAAAAGAGTAAAAAGTTAAATTTCTGAAGAAATATAAAAATATTGCCTGCTACGTTTAAAAAAATTATAAAGGCTATTTAATTTTACGTAAAAAGAACGAGTGTCATCCAGAAAATAAAGATCACTCATTTGTACAACAGGAAAATAGCAATATTTCTAGGTAAAAAATAGCAATTCTATCACATATCAAAAGCTTCCTTCACTTTTCTACACAATTACCAACTTCTTTTAAACTTTTATCGTATTTACTCATGAAACTCCTAATTCCCAGGTTATACTAGTTTGTCGCCAGTTCATTAAGTCTTGTGTTCACTGCCTTCAAACATAAGACTGATAGTCCGGACCTTGCTCTTTGCAATTACCATCTTTTCCCTGAGCTGAAAAAGTTCCTAAGGGGCAAACGTTTCGGAAGTGATCAAAAGTATGAGAATGCAGTGACCTCCTGGCTTAATGCACTTAAGGTAGAGTATAACACATGGGAATTTTAAAGTTAGAAAACAAATATGATAAATGCTTAAATGCAGGAACTGATTATGTTAAGAAGTGAAGAGAGAAAGCTTCTTGTACGTAATGACTTTTCCAATAAATGGGATTTTTATATTGCGTAAGTGAATGGTCTTTATTTTCTGAATGATCCTCGCAAATGACTAAAAAATAGTTGAAACTGTAAATACAATTGTAATTTAAAGAAAAAAATATCTTTAATTTCTCTTTAGTCATTATCTTAATACTCTTGTAGATTACACCTTATAATACTAATGTATATCTCAAATCAATCTATTCTCTTCACTCATATTTTTCGAAATTAGTAAAACGTAAAAAATGAGGGACATTAAAACAAACTATAGCTTCATATTATACAGGTCATAAAGAGAGATTACTCTTTTCTAACATTTTCTCTTTCGGTTAATTCTATAAAAGAACTCATAATAGAGAGAAGCAATCTTTTCGTAATCTAATTTTGGTTTTTATTATTTAATTTCCTTTCCTTTATATCTAATCGTTCTCATTGAGATAATCTTGTCACTAAAGTTGTACTAAAAGGGATGAAAGGGGCTATGAGATTATATAATTATAACTATCACACACACAAACACATTTCTGTGTGTGTTTCAGTTTAGTCTTTTATTTATGTGTAACGAATTGTGGGAAAAAAACATCAACTTCCGATTAACCTATTCAATTTTTATTGGAATCATTGAAACACACTGGTAGGTTTTTGAAGCTTTCTGTGCTTAGCATGTGTTGAAAATTTGAAAGATAATTTGTGCAATAATAAGAATTTTTGTAAACTTTTTGTTTGAAACACATACATTCAGTCAAAAAAGTATTGGGACACTTGGCCTGCATACCTCTAAAGCCATTTATAAAAATATTTATTGAATTAAAACAAAAACGAAATGAATTAAAAATATTTTAACAATTGGTGTACAGTATATAAGGAAAATTTTATTAGTTTTATAGAATTATAATTTGCTCTAGCTTTTCAAATATAATTCAAAGGAATACAGGAGTCAAAAAAGTATTGGGACACTTTTGAAATGAGAAATTTAACAAATATGTAGCGCATCAATAGAATTTAATTTCACACCACTTTTTTAGACTAGAAGTTTCAACATAAACGTTTCAACGGATAAGATTATTTATAGAAAAAATGGCGAGAGAAGCAAAGGTATATTGGTTGGTGTGCGAAATCTCTTAATAAGTCATTGGAAAGGTATGAAATCAGTTCGCTGTATAGGAAACATTTTGAAATTGAATCAGTTTACTATTTTTAACATCATTGACAGGTTCAAGAAAACAAATAGTGTTGAAAACAAGCAAAAATCAGGGCGTCCAAAGATATTTAATGAACGTTAAGAGAGGTGGATTGTGAAACAAGTACACTTTAATCCAAGAACTAGTGCAGTAAAAATGACTTAGTAATGTAAAAGTAGCTTCGGAAAATCTCAGTAAATCCTAAAACTGTCAGAAATGTTTTAAGAAAACATAAGTTTCAGGGCACAGTACTACAAAGAGAGCCCTACATCAAAAAAACAAATAGACAAGCTTAGTTGGCATTTGCTAAAATGTATGTAAGGCAGCCAACAGAGTATTGGGAAAATGTAATTTTTGTTGCTGAAAGCAAATGTAACATTTTCAGATCGGATGGCAACAAAAAAGATAGGTGGAAATCAAATACAACAATGCATGTCGAAAAATTACGGCCTACTGGCAAATATGGAGGGGGCAACAAAATTGTCTTGCGCTGCATAGCCAGATCTGGTGTCGGGAACTTATATTTTATTGATGGTATAATGATTAAATATGTCTATACCTTGACATTCTCAAGCGAAATTTAAAGCAAAGTGCGAGCAAGCTGGGAATTTCAGGACATTTTAAATTGTACCAAGATAATGACCATAAGCATACTGCAGATAAAGAGTGTTTTTTTTTCAAGTATATAAGTTTAAGTTGGCATTACTTTCCAAGATGGTGACCGATTTAACAGCTGTCAAGTGATTTATTCTCAGTTTGGTTTGGCAATTCATCAAAACAATCATCAAGCAAAGCGTAGATTCGTCGAATGGGCCCAAAACGAGATTGCCGTTGTTCCCGATTTTCATAAGCGAATTTTGTTTAGCGATGGAGCGCACTTCTGGTTGAATGGCTACGTCAACAAACAAAACTGCCGCATTTGGAGTGAAGCTAATCCACAAGTGTATGTCGAAACACCGTTACATCCAGAAAAACTGACTGTATGGTGCGCTTTATGGGCTGGTGGAATCATTGGTCCGTACTTCTTCAAAAACGATGAAGGCCACAACGTTACAGTCAATGGTGATCGGTATAGAGCCATGATTACTAACTTTTTCATTCCTGAATTGAACAATCATGATGTCCAGGAGCTGGGGTTCCAACAAGACGGCGCAACATGTCACACAGCTCGTGCCACAATCGATTTATTGAAAGACACGTTTGATGACCGCCTAATTTCACGTTTTGACCTGTGAATTGGCCTCCAAGATCTTGTGATTTAACACCGCTAGACTATTTTCTGTGTGTCTATGTAAAGTCATTGGTCCATGCGGATAAGCCACAAAGGCTTGACTATTTGGAAGACAACATTTGCCGTGTTATTGCCGATATACGGCCACAAATGTTGGAAAAAATCATCGAAAATTGGACGTCGAGATTGGACTACATCCGAGCCAGCCGTGGCAGTCATATGCCAGAAATCATATTTAAAATCTAATGCCACAAGATTATGTTTCGAATAAAAAAAAATTCATGTCAATGGAATAATACATCGTTGTTTCATTGCAATTTAAATTTCTATACCACTAAAAAACACCTTTTATATTTAAAGTATGGGTCCTCTACCACTGTCCTAGTGTAATTAAGACTCCTGCACATAGTCCGGATCTTAATCCCATTGAACATGTGTGGGATTATTTGCAGCAAAAACTATATGAACACCAAATTTCTAACAAACATGATTTAAGGAAATATTGGGTCGAAGAGTGGACCAAAATCGATAGATCGTTTTGTAAAAAAATTGATTCAATGCATGCCAAATTGACTGCGAGAGGTCATAAAAAACAAGGGCAGCCCAACAAAATATTAATTTCTAAGCGTGAATTATTTTTCTTTATTTATTGGGAGGTGTCCCAATACTTTTTTGAGCACGTTTTTTAACTCGATTTCTTTTATTTTAAATTTTAACCATAATTGCATTAATGTATGAGTTTTGTTCAAATTATTATTATTTGCATTTACCAAAATAACATTTACTTCTTTTCTTTGGTTTCATTTGTATGTTTTAGTAAACTATTACAGTAAAAATCTATGAACTGGTAGCGTGTCCAAATACTTTTTTGACAGACTGTATATGTTGTATTGGTATTTTTAAAGAAACATGGATTAGTAAAACAATTGGTTCAAAATGTTCTCATGTTCACAATAGTCATATAATGTTTTCTTATATTTTGTGTTCTTTACACGTTCCTTTCGTATTCCTTTACTTCTTTAAAACTGAATCGGTTTTGATATACATTCTGGGATCACTGGATATATGTCTTATCAGTTTATTAGTTTTACAGAAATCAAATGTGGAGCATTTTTTTCAATTTTTATTTACTCGATTCTGACATAAAAGCTAAGTCCTCCCGTTGACAGTGTGGAAGTTTGGAGAAAGGGTGCCAGCTCAGGTGTCATTCTTGTCACTTGACCGTGGTTTAGAATTACGAAGTGCATCTCTAACAGCCTTCGTGTTTTTCAGAGTGTGTGTTAAATTAAAATCAAATCAAACCTGACCTAAAGGCTAATATAAAGATGCATTACTTCATGTCTCATTTCAAGAAATAAATGCCGCTCATCCGGTATAGTGGTTAGTGACGCTGACTGCTGTGCATTAGGGCTTGGGTTCGAATCCCGGCAAAGGCACGGATTTTTGTGAATGAGTAATGTCTGTGCGGCGTGACAACACTTTAAATATTCGTCGATCCGAAGTCCTCTCGTGATATTGGTGGAAGAAATAGAGAGGTAGGAGGCCCCTGGAAACTCCTTAGGGTGTTCTCCTTCAAATTTGAGGTGGAACTGAGCCAAATCGTACATTCACCTGCATGGTGTTCCAAGCTACAGCTAACGTCACGCGTAAAACTAAACCCTTTCTGCGATAAATTTACTGTGCCTCTCTCTGGCACCTTTGATCAGGTGGCATTAGCATTAAGAACAAAGAAATAAATTAATATAATTGAATTGATGATTACTATAGTATATAATACAACTCATCACTGATCATTATTAATTAATAGTTCATTAAAAATACGAACATTAAGATGTTTTCCCCAAACATATCTATTTTGTCGCCTACGTGTTCTTAAAGGTCCATATTCTGGTTCAAAAATATGCAAAAAAGTCACAATAAATATTTTTTTTCTTATTCAAACAATATACTGTAACCGACTTTATTGCATAAGCTGCGTAAGTCAGTGATTTAAGTTTTCCTCGCATCTAATAACAGTAACAGGTATGACAAATATTAAATTCCAATTGGTTGGTTAAAATATTTGAATTCAAACTCTAATGACTTTATTCCAATATTTCGTTACTGTTTTCAGTGTTTTAATAACATAATATTGGAGAGTTTTCTTTGCTTTCTACAAATATCTTCAAGTGAAACATAGAATTAAAATGAGTAAAAACATAAAAGGATGCAACCATCAACATACATAAGAAATATAAAAATTCCAAGGTTAAAAGCTACAAATACATCGGGAAGAAAAAATGTCTACTAGATTCCGTTGTGAAGATTGCAGGTTCGTAATTGTTATTTCTTTTTAGTTCTGACTATGTTTTCGTTTAATAATCTGTTTAATTTATATTTTTAGAGGTTTTACAAAAAAGTTTTACTGTATTTATTTTAACAAGGTAGACTGATAATAACGATTACTATATCATTTATTGCAGATGTGTTAGAAGCAATATTTTTCATACTTTAATCAAGATGATATTATTTTTGCATACTAAAAATAAACAGATTTTTCAAAAAATGTGAAGTAAGACGTGTATTTTCAGCATTTTATTCAAACGTTGCAAGTGAAACAAAGATGTCCACGCGCGAAAAAAAAACGCAACTCAGTGTAAAAGTACTTTCCTGTATTTTTTTAAGTAAATTAGCACCAATGAAAGTTTTTAAGAAAGCATTTATAAACTTTACGGAGTAATAAAAGTAAAAACTTGGAGGTTGCGTGATATACTTATTGTTTAGAAGCGTTACAGCGAACATCCCCCTAAACAGAACTGATGTCTCTTAAAATATGAAAATATATATATATATAAGCACATAGTCTTTTTGCCGACTGCAAAAGTAGAAAATAAATAAATCAGATTAATGCACAAAATGTATCTTTAAGTGCATTAACAATACAAAACATAAAAATGTTAAAGTTTAAGCGATATATTCATTAGCTTTGATTGAAACCATGATTAATGTGACACTCTTGTTTTACTTAAATATTACTTAAATTAAATTTAAATATTACTTACTTTTTGCTAAAATAACATATATATATTTAAGAATATATATATATATTAAAGAACTTCTTGTAAATAAAAAAATATATAAAGTGTTCATTTGTGCTTTTAAGTCTAAACGCTATGTTCAGCTCTAAAAAATACCTTGGAAATTTTCTTATTTACGTATTACAGTTTTTATCGATTCGTAAGAGGCTTTGATTATGCAAATTGTGTTGTTTTTAAATGACCAACTTAAATGTTTAATTAAATTGAAAGAAAACAAGTAACTCTCAAAATATATTGCACATAAATATATTGGTCTTATAATTTGTCTTACTTGAATGCCAAAAAAAAAAATAGCTATCTTCCAAGTAAAAAGTGTGGCCATGGTAAACGAGTGGGCATGGTCGTAAACTCGTGACTGATATTGTAAAATCTCCCGCAGACTATAATTATTGACACTGAAGACACACCATGTAGTTGGGATGATGCACGTTTTATCTACCTAGGCTCTAACGCCCATATTCACCGCTAACCTGACCGCCGGTTAGAGGAAGGAAACCGGGGGTTCGCCGAAAACGTTATTCACCATCGCAAGTTAATAACTTAACTCCGGTTCAAGTTAAAAAATCCTTACCCAGGGTCACAGCCGGGTTAGTTTTAACCGCACATGCGCAGTTTGCGATTTTTCGAGTGTTTACGTTTTCGTGCAAGTTTTGAAGTAGTTTGAGTTTGGATAGATTTTTAGTTTACGATGAATACCATTCAGAAAGTTTCCACTGTTACTCAATTTGATTTTTTAGAAAAACTGGAAACCAGAAAAGTCAGAAAATTCTATTATATGTAAGTGCGGCTTCATCAAAGCCAACACCAACTCTCTCTCTTTTTCGTACTGCGTAAAATAAATTCTGTTGGCATTCATTTTAAACAGATAGCGATACACGAGGTTAAAAACAAGCTGGCACGAGGCGAAGATAGAAATTGTAGCTCCAGCCGGAAGTCACGGGGTTTATTCCGACCAATGGGAATTGACCAGTAAATCCAAATTAAGAAACTCAGAGTCAAGTAACTGGATGTCGAAAAAGAGCTGTGAATTGGAGTTCTAATCTGGGGTTGATTGCCGGTTACTTAACTCCAGGTTTCATCGCTGGGTCAGGTTAGTGGTGAATACGAGCGTAAGTCCTCCCATCGGCGTGGTATGAATGTTTGGAGAGGAATGCCAGCTTAGGTGTCACCCTCGTCATTTCACCAAAGTTCAAAATTAAAAGGTTCATCACCATTAGCAGTAATTTTATTTCTTAGAGCAACGTAAATCAAAATCAAACCTTTGAAAAAGTCTGTTATTATTTACCCCACCCGATCGAGTGTAACATTAGATTGAGGCCCACGAAACTCATCGTGGCAATAGGCTAGTTGTACGCCTTTCGTTTTCCGTAGATTTGAGCAGTACGATTTGGCTCGGTTCCACCCCCAATTTAGTGGGAGAACACCTTGGAGGGAGGATCAGGGGCTTCCCACTATCTTCCCCTTTCACCAACCTCACGAGAGGACTTGCCGCTTGGAAGAATATTTAGAGTGCCTCCATGCCACGAAGGTACTATACATTTACAAATATCCATGCCTTCAACGGGACTCGAACCTATGCCCTACGTAAAAGCAATCAGCATCAATAACTACTATACCGGATGGGCGGCAGAAAAAAATCTTGCATACATTACTGTCAGAAACTTTTCTCAATTTATTGAACAAATTAATGTATTACATATTATTAATAAAGTACGATAAAATCCGGCGTATATAACGCACACCGCCATATAACACGCACCCATACTTTAAATCTGCAATTTTAGAGGTGTATACGTCGTATAACACGCACCTCCTTTTTTATAAAGAAACTTGAAATGTGCGTGCGCAATCTCTTTTGTTTGAAGTCATTTATTCGAGGTAATATTCCAAGCTTTAGAAAAAAAATAGTATACTTCTAGAACTACAATTCTTTAAGTTCTAATGAATGTCATTTCTCTTTTAAATAAACAGTATTTCGATGTATATGTAGAAAAGTTTAATTTTTTCTATGTTATTTTTTTTAATTTTTCTCATTTTTTAATACCCAGCGTATAACAGGCACCAGTAAATTTCGATCTTAACGTTTGTGTTTAAAGTATGCATTATACTCTGGATTTTACGGTACTTAAATGATATATTTATGATGACACATAAGATATTTGCTTCTTTCATTATTAAAAAAATATCAAAATATACAGAATGTGGAATGCCTGGTTTCTTTTACCATATTAGTAGACTGACAAGTATAAAGTACGAAATTAGTATTCAGTATGAACCAGTTATAAATAACCCTTTGCCATTTTGATTAAATAATATGATATGCAGCAACATAGGCGACAAAGCAGCTCGTTAGCATTTTTGGAAATGTGCAGTTTTCTGGAAAAAAATCGTGAAACTTGCCACCAGATCCCTCGCTGTCTCTCACACTTACTACGGATGAAGTGTCTGTAATAATTATATCGAGATTGTTCTTCCTAAAGCACTTTAATTAATTTTATGTAAATATGCTTTTAATGAATTAACTCAACTGTCGAGTTGACATTTTGTGCTCACTTTTGGAAAAATGGATTTGTAAAGGATACAGTGAAGGTTCATTTATCACGCTCCAGAATGGAATAGAAGCATTCATGACACCACATGCGGCCTATGGAAGCACCAGGTGTTGCCATCTGAATGAATTCAAAGTTTACAAAAAACCATTCATATCTTCCTTTTATCCTCGTTGCATTTTGATGCTCTTTTATTTTCCAGCAAAGAAGTAATTTGTTGTAATTGTTAGAGACAATTAATGTAATTAATTATCAGAAAGCCAGATTAAAATCATTATAATCATGCATACGTAGTTATTTAGATATTTCTTAGGTTAAAGATTTGCTAATTGTGTTATGTGTGTTATGAGTCCAGAATTGAACAGATCCAATTATTTCAAACTGTAAGAAAAATAATCTAAAGTCTTACTAGGAGCGCGCTGGACAATAAAAATTAAACTAAAAGAGAGTAAATACGGGGCTAGGCGCAGTCTCCTTTTGTGTAACAATTATTAATTCATTTAAGTTAGGTTAAACACATATCGTTAACAAAAATAACGGACAAAGAACATGGACCGTTTTTCATTGTGACCACGTTGTGTCCTCACCTGGCCTCGACCGAAGATGGGTGATCACTAGATGGTGCTTCTGCTGGTTTGGACAGTCAGTTACAGTTATTATAAAAAAAGTGGTTAACTTGATAGAAAAGGAAATTTTCAAAAACAAATTTCCAGAAATTCCCTGCTTTGAGAGAAGAAGAAAACCACTTTGACATCATTTTATCATCAAAAAAGACATAAATATTAAGTGTTGTTGTTACTTATGCCACCTGATCGGCAGTAACATCGGGTCAAGGTCCACGAAATTCATCGCGGCTAAGAGATAGATTTTTACACTTGTCGTTAGCCTTAGCTTTGAGCACCGGCTCCACTCCAATTTTGAGGGAGAACACCCTGGAGTGGTCAGGATCCCTCACCTCTCTTCCCCTTCCACCAACCTCTCGAGAGGACTTGAGGCTCGACGGCTTTTCAAGTACTCCCATGCCACGATGGCAGTATACATTTACAAACAGCCATGCCTTCTCCGGGATTCGAACCCATTCCCTAAGGCACCGCAGTCAGCGTTGCTAACCACTATACCGGATGGGCGGCAAAAATAATAATATTAAATAACAGCAATGTGTAGAGAAGTAAAATAGCAGAAAAGCAATATACAAAGGCGATTAAAAAAATAATTTTGAATGAAAGTACGGTATATATATGTGTCTGATTAAGTAAAGTAAATGTCGCTAGATAAAAAAGGTAGCTATATCAAATAATTCAAGCAGATATAAAATTATTTTGCAAGTCAATAGTATTTTATTTGCATAACATTTATATGTCATGTTAACAAATTGTGAAATTTCGGACATAACTAATGACATTTCCTTTTTTATATATATATATATATATATATATATATATATATATATATATATATATATAATCTTTGGAAGCATACTTATGCTTAAACTAATTAGTATTCAACGTTTTTTTTAAAGAAGAAAAAATGCATTTTTCCTGAAAATACAACACAAACATGTTATAAATATTTTTACTTTGAAGAAAATTTGCAAAAGGCTCAAAACATTTTAGTTAATTTCTGACAAAACTGTATACATTTATAAATCATAAAAGGTAAGATCTATTTTAAAATATTTTTTTTCAATCTAACATTTAAAATATTTTATATTTTATTCGGTTTATTAAGTTATTGTCAAAAAAGTAACAACAAGTATACCGTTGAACATATTTTAAAAAGAAATATAATGTGATTTGGAAATCATTCTCTCTAATTTTTTTTAATTCATTCACAGTAGCATAATGTATTAAATGATCTAATGTTTAATTAGAACTGTTTCTCAAGATATTCAAGTAAACCTGTTGTTAAGCACACCTGTTTTATTTTTATTTTGAAAGATGCAAGAAATCGTGTACTTTCGATTTTCCGTTTTAAGCAATTTACTCACCCTATTTGTTTTTAAAATAACCCTTACCATCTTCCTTTTACAAACGGAAGGCATCTCAGTTATCTTTATCAAGACCTTCTAGCTATGGAACTCTGACGTATAAAATATGGAATCTGAAAAAGAAAAGATCAACAGTGAGAGAATGAAATGAAGTTTAACAGAAAAAATTCGAAATCCAGAGCTTTTATATGATGCTCTTAGGCCTTCATACCAGGAAAAAAATAGCCCCTTAGTTTTTGTTTCTCTTTTCCATGAATAAATCATTCTGCCTCTAAGAGCAAAGGTGGGCGACATGCCAAGCTGATGGCAAAAACAGCACACATCAAAATCAATTACTGCATATAATTCATAACAGATGCTTGTTTGCTTTTTTTATCTCTTTGTTTCACGGCGAATGACGAATGCGTTGTGTTGGTGGAAGTGACGAACAGGATACGTTTTGAATTTGATAGTAGTAGAGGTAGCTGCGGTAGCGACAGCAGTGGAAAACAATACCTTGTCGACTTGTTTACTTAGCTAAGTGGTTGGTGGTTGATGGTACACGAAAAGGTGTAGGCTTCTGTGGATCAGAGAGTTTATCATTGTTGTAGAAATGAAATCAATCATTTTCTCTCTGGCTATTTGTCGTAAAATCTCATGAATTCATCGATTAATACCATGTAATTGCTTCCGATTCTCTCCGTTTCTCTCATATACGTTAGTTTTGTAACTAAAAACTTTTTGGTATGTTTTTAAATAAAATTATTTTAGATGCGGGGCATTTCTCTCCTTAAATTTAAAAGTATATATATATATATATATATACGTACTGTATAATCTGGGGTGTAACGTGCACTTTTTTAGTACAAAAAATAACATCGAAATTCGCGGTTGCGCGTTAAATGCTGGATATAAAAACGATAGCTTTAAAAACCAGAGAAGATGAGTAATAAAAAAAAGTGAATTGTGTGTATGTAAATACTGTGTGTTATTTAAATTACATGGCATGCTTTATGAACTTTCATAATCGAATAGCATGAAAAATATATCATATTTGTTTTCTTTTATATATTTAAGCACAATATCGAATTCTATTTAATTTTCAACACCACTGTTACGCTTTTACATAAGTAAATAATCATTTTTTCTGCTACATCTAGATTGTTGAATGTACTACACTTTTTTTATATGATTCTCCAAGTATGTCTGGTTCAATTTCATTCCATGTTGTTATTCTCCACTCATATACTATTTCTAAATTGGTATGACGCATTTAGGGCCTCCTTTTGCGAATGTTTTTCACTTTCTAAAATCCAAATATTTTCCGACACCTCTTTTCTTGCACTGTTTAGGGTTTTAGTTCTATAAGTATACTATTATTCAAAATCCTCTGGTCTAATACTACGCATAAGAGCCTTCAAATGACAAGAGCATTGCACGCATAAATTGCGCGTTATATATATATATATATATATATATATATATATATATATATATATATATATACCTGAAAACTAAACACTACAGTTTGAAAGTTTAGATCCGCGTTATTATACCCGATGCGGCATAATATGCCGAAATATACAGTAAAAAAAATGTTTTCCAGGTGTTAAATTTTTGCACAGGGTCAGTTGCATCTACGGGTGCAAATATTTAAATACTACCTTTAAGTGAAATTAATTTTGATAAATACCTCAATCATTTAAGTACATCTTAAAAATATATAACAATTGAACGATGCATTATTAAGCTCTTTATGTTTCCGTTTTACTTTAGAGTAAAAAGTTATATATATAGTTTTAGTTTACATTAATCACAGTTAAAATAGCTTCTGTTTTTATTTAATGTTTCAATCGCAAAAGTTATCCTTTACTTAGTAAAGGAAGACTTTGGCTATAATGTATCACAAATTTATAGTAAATAAAGCAATAATTATTGAAGAAAAATATTTTTTAAAAAATCTCATAGTTATTGTTCGTGCTCGTGAAATGAGGATAATTAAAATGCACTTTACTTAATCTTAACCTAAAGATAATTTTAAATTTTCTTTTGTTATGCGCATGAATATATAAGCATTAGTCATTAAATGTTTAGTCTTAAAAAATACGCACCTACAAAACTTACTTTTTTTAAAAAAAATCTAAAATACACTCAGGAACATTGAAAATAGCGACCCAAGAAGAAAGCATCGGATTGAAACGAAATTTAATACACACAATGACACAGATGAGAGATTCACTTGATCTCAAAAACAAGACAATTAAACGAATACAGGGTGTGCAATGACATAAATACTGGGCAACTTCAATAGCGCGTTGGACGACCTCCAGCTGCAATACATGCCACCACACGGTCCGGCGTTGCGTTGATTAGACACCTTATGTTGTCCTGAGGCAGATGGACCCACAAATCTTGGAACAGCCAACTCTAAATCATGTACAGAGTGACACGATGGCATCTGCCGTTTTAGCTGATCCCACACGTGCTGTACAGGGGGCAAATCGGGAGAGCGGGCTGGCCATGGAAGAGTCTGAAAATGACGTAGGAAGTCTTGAGCAACTCTTGCTGTATGCGGACGAGCATTACCTTGCTGGAAAATTGTCCCTGGGAGACCATTTAGGAAAGGTCCTACATGGAGTTGAAGAATATCATCAACGTAACGTTGGCCCGTTAAGGTTCCATGCATCACAATTAAAGTGGACCGGCTATCATAGGCTATGGTCCCCCAGACCATTACACCCGCTGTGCGGGCAGTGTGACGTAGAACAGTGTGGCAGAATTGCACCGTTCACCAGGGCGCCTCCACACCCGTACACGGTTATCTTCTGTCCCCCAAACTAACCGGGATTCATCACTAAACACAACCTTTTGCCAATCTGTGACATTCCACATTGATCTGGCTCTGCACCACTGTAGACGCAGTTGCCGATGTTCCGGTGTTAAAGGGAGTGCACGGAAAGGAAGCTTGGATTTAAGATTTGCTTCTGCAAGGTGTCTGGAAATTGTTTGTGGAACAATTGATACGCCTGCGTCTGCTCGTATCGTTGAACGAGTCACTGTGGGGTCCACAAGTGCTTGCCGCACGATCCTTCGATCCTCTCTCCTCGTGGTCTTCCTGTTCGCTCCAGACCAGGTTTTCCGCGCATGGGTACCTTCTCGTGTCCACTGCTCCCAACAATTTCTACCGGCACACTCCGAACGATCCACCTGGCCAGCAACACGGCGCATCGACCAGCCTGCAGTTTTCATCCAGATGATCAGGCCTCTCTCAAACTCGCTTAACTGTGAGAAATGTCTTCTAGCACGTTTACCTGGCATGTTTCGCTTACCAAAGTCTTCCTACAATCGGCGGGTAATCGTCACGTTTATGAATCTTCGAATTTGCGCTGGGTTATATAGCACCCTCTTCTTGATTGTAGGGCGTCCTCGGCGTGTATGAGCATGCGTATTGGCACAAAACGTGAATCATTTGCATATCACATTACGCTGTACTTATTTGCAAAGTTTCGCGATGTACTTAGCTTCCTTCTTGGGTCGCTGTTTTCAATGTTCCTGAGTAAATTTTTCTTTTTTTTTTAATTCCATTCATTAATGACATTAAAAGGTATAAAAAGAGAAATATAAATTATTATCAAGTCCATTTTCCCTGTGTGTGTGTGTGTTGTACACTTTATTACTAATTAATATCTCTAACCTCACGCTGACATTTTTCTCAGCGGCTGTTTTCGGCTTAACTGCATCTAATTGCTTAATGGAGATGAGATACATTTTTAAGGCGAGTAAATGTAGTATTTATATGTTATGGAAAGTACACTTTTTTGGATTATTTTATCATAACTGAAGTCTATATAATGTTCTGTCCACCGAAAATCACTTTTTTTCAAGCAAAATAGTAATTTCTGACATTCTGATAATAATAAGTTGTCTCTCTTTTAAGCATTGTCACAGAAAGTATATGTATGGTGTCTTTCATTCAGAGCCAAGATTGTCTCCTTACACTTTTAAATTTAAATTCTGAAAAGATTTTCAAGATAAAGCTTTTCTAATTTTTTATTAAATAATAATATACATAATCATTAATATGTTACTAAGTTACATTAACTTATAGTTTTAAATAAATAGAAGTGTGACAAAACAATCTGTCATAGTAGGTTGGCCAGTAACATATATTAGATTGTAAAGCTAAACATTGTTTTAAGACGTCAACATTCACCTCCTATATTTACCTATATTAACTGAGTGAAAAAGAAATGAAAATAGTGTATGGAAAAGTATTTGTAAGACTAAAAATAATTTTCAAAAATATATATATAAAACCTAAAATCTATAATAACAGAAATCCACATACTATAATGAAAAAAAGAGAAGAGCTGTAAATAAATTGAAAAATTATAGATGAATATGTATAAGAACATACGTAATATATGATAAAAATCATATGATATTGATCCTGGTTTACTTTTGTGTTGAAGAACGATTTTTGATAAATTTAGCAATGTTTTGTGGCAACAAATATTGCTGTATCTGAAACGAAAATAGTTATCACAACGCAAACATATTAACTGGCTTTATATCCAAGATTCATAACACTATTATATTGTTAACTGTTAACGGTTGAATCTTTCAGCGTAATTCAAAAGTATGCGTTAAACCAGGGGTGTCCAAAACGCGGCCCGCCAGTACGTAAGTTGTGACCCACCTACTCTTTTTAAAAAAAATTTTAATAGCTTGAAGTTTTTTCATTTAGAATATATATAAGATATATATTTTAATTTTTTAATTGATTATTAAGTTGTGATTTATATATATATATATATATATATATACAGTATACCTGCCTGTTACATGTTCTTGTTTTAAAATAATTCCTTTTTGATAATAGAAATGTTCTTTAGATTAAAATAGATTTATATTTTATCAAATAGTTACATTTGATTTTTCTGTAATAAATTATTATTTTAATAAATTCCGAATTGCACTATGCATATCCTTTATTATGGATGGTACATGATTCTCTGTGTGTGCGACTGTCATTTCTCCTCCTCCTTTTTCTGTTTAGAGTGCCCAAAAAGCAAGAGGCAGTCAGAGATGTTTTTTAAAGTTAAAAAAAAAGTCAATGAAGGTTAAGATAAAGGGCAATGTATGCTTAATCGTTTGCGAATGACAGCACTATCAAATTTCAAAAATGAGTAACGAAGGATCAATTCAATAGGAACACCGTAATTTTTAAGAAAATGGCAACTGTAATGTTTCAAACATTATTTGATCATTGCATTATTATATTATGTAAACATTATTATATTATCTATGTATGTATACATGAAAAATAATGAAAATAATAATGAAAATTCATTCTGTTTTAAATTTTCACTCAATAATTGTGTTTTTGTCTCCAAATCTCATATAAAGATACATATTTTTATGTGCGGCCCGCGAGATTATAAAGTTTTTTTTAAAGTGGCACGCAAGGTCATTTGGGTTGGACACCCTTGCATTAAACAGTTAATCTGACTCATAATTTGAAAGCAAGCTCAGATCGGTACTTGAGTGGTACTTCTTCCATGTTGAACTAACATAAAGAAATTTTATGGATACATCTTTTTCTACTAGGTTATCTTCATTTGGGGAATGAAACTGGAACTATATTATCCGTTGGATATAAAACCATAACTAATAACAACTTAACAACTGCAAAAGCTTGCAGTTTCTTGATACGCATGGAATACTTGACTAGGGAAGTCAGCTGTATAGTCTTTGACAGACTTATCCTATAGCGCAAATGATACACGAAATATTACTCTAAGGTAAATGAACATCTGGAGTTATTTGAAAAAGATTCATGAATATGTATTACTAAATATACCCAGTTTTTTCCCTTTTATTTTTTGTAACTCATTTTGCTTTCCTTTTCTGACAGATGGATAAAAATAACGATAGTAGTAATACTTGTTCGTTTTACATCATGAAAATTTATCAGCTGTTCGTTTTTCTTATTCTAAATAAACGATACATTTTACTCTTTCATGTTTTATTAAGTCAACTTTAGACTTAAACTATTCGCATATTAAATATATCACTGCACTATTACACCGTACACTTACAGACTTTAATTAGAAATCCTAGTTTATGATCAGTTCTTTCATAGCCGAATAAAAATAACGTTGTATTAATATATACATACACATCACATTTATAACCTATTGTTATTCAGTTGACAAATCCCACTCATATATATTTTTACATTTGATTTGACTTTTTAAAATGTTTTAACTTGAACTTTCATTTTTATATATGTGCACGCAAGCTTGCACATATATAATTTTTATTTATATGTAATTTGTATTCATGTATATTTTTTTAATGGTTTTAAACAAATGTTTGGCGCAGTATGGCCGAATTCGGCTCTTGCGCCATAAAACTCCAAACTCAAACCCACTCATATATAAGTATAAATGTAATAATTAATATAAATCTTCTCTCGGGGAATTTAATTCATAATGGTACTGAGTCTTCCAAGACATCGCGGGATAATTATTTTGTAGCTTACCCCCCTCTTCCCACGGCAAATAAGTACACCCTTATATCTGAAAAAACTAAAATATTGGCGTTTTTAAATCTGGAAGACACAATCTTGCATCACCCACGAATACGGACCAATCAGAAAAGACTTTTCTGGAAATCATATGTGACTTTAATAGCTACCGGTTGACCATCAATTTAAGTGGACGAGATCTCCGGAGCGAAGAATACTTTTGTCCTCTGTATTGTTTGTGCACATGTTTGATTTTTGTATCGTCCCTTTGTGTTTGTTATCGTCAATAAATGTGAATTATATATATGGGGAACATACATTCATGTCCATAAATTAAGGATAATTCAGAATCACACAGAAATTGAACTCTAAAATAAAAGTTCCACCTGTAGAATTATCACACACATCTTGTAGAAGAATATGCAAATTATAGGAAACCAACAGATGGCGCGGATAGTACGTCACAATAACGAAAGTCTAAGAGAGGGGTACATAAGGAATGGTGGCAAAGAAGTAAAATTGTTCTCAAGCGCTTTAAAAGCTTTCAGTGCTATAACTACATAGTTATGGCACAAAGGAAGCATTTGGATGATTTTTACGTGGTAGAATTATTGGACGACTGGAATGTGGACGTACCCAGCTAAAAGTATCCGATAACTTGAAATCGCCCAGAGTGTCATCTCCAGGCTTTGGCAACGATTCCAAGATGATGGTAATGTGAGTAGATGTTGCAGCACAGGTCGCCCCCGAGTTACAACGCCGAATGAGAACCGGTATTTAGCAGTTACTGCAGTGTTTCTCAAACTGTGGGGCGCGCCCCCTGGGGGAGCAATAAACGTACAAGGGGGGCGCGAGCATATCGAAAAAAATAGATTAAAAAAAATTATTTACTGGAATGAAGTAAAACAAACTACTGTCTGACATAATAAAAAATACACATTTACACTGATATATTTTATATATCTGCGTTATTACGTCATAAAAAATAAAAGCTTCTACTTCAAAACCTCATTTTAGCTCTCTCTGATACTGTAACCAAATAAAAAACCTTTTATTTGATTTGGTGTAATCCCATGATGAGAAATTTTTTTATTACGGTTTCTTTTCAAACCAAAATGAGAAAAAACAAAACCCAGACCCATAATCGAAAAAAAATTTAGGAAGATAAAAAATTCATCACTGTTATATTATTGTCATCAGCTGTAGGCAGCAGAATGTAGTTGTTGCGGTTTGACCTTCGAACTTACTTGTACGGTTAGTTACGTCCCTGCTCTTATGTATTTATTTTTTTCATTTAGGGAAGTTGCAAATAAACTATTTCTGCTGCGATTTTTTCCTTGTAAAATATTTTTATGATTTTTGGAAAAGCACAGAGAGTTCTTGAAGGATTACTTGGCCAAGATTTATTTCTATGAGTTATTCCCAAACATATAAAAAGTATAATGGAAAACGCTTTACATAATTTTTTGAACATCCATATTGTAATAAATACACTTTTAATCCGGAGCTGTCACGCCGAGCACAGAGTGCACGAAATCGATAATTCTGGCAAAACTCTTTAATTGTTACCAATGGCTCTCTCTGACACCATCCTCCTGTTTGACAGTCTCTTAACGTGTGAAGTAAAAATATATTTGTCACATATCTCCCTCTTTTTTGGGAGTGACAAACGTTTTTTTACAATCTTAAGGTACTTGTTTTGACTGAGTTCCCGGTGTGATCACTTTTTTTTTTGAAATATTTTCTGTGTTCTTGAAAGTAGGTGAGTATATTTTCTCTTAATTAAATTATCCACTGGAATTATGATTTTTATTGTGTACTACAAAAATAATTATATAACTCGACCATTAGTATCGAGTGCGTGCCTGCTCCAGGTTCAAAACATGTTGAAGTCTTTTCACTTTAAATATTAAAAATAATACAATTATTTCTCATCGGAATTTTATATTGTTCATTATTCAACATCAATTCTAAATGCTAATTCTGTGAGGCTTAAAATTACATTTCGCTTAAAACTAATTATAATTTGAGCAATGATTTAAAAAAATCATTTTACATTTTTGTAACATTGTTGCGCACTTGGCTTTACTCTCCTTAAAATTCAGCGATTATATCAATAATGTTTTATTTTCTTATAAATGAACTCGTGCAAATAGCGGGTACTTCAGCCGGTATACTTTTAATGTATCAGTGCTGCACAGAGTATTTTATAACTAATTAATTAATGCTAAATTAAGAACAAGTTTAATAAGTAGTAGCGACTTCCATGGGCTTGTCTTACAGAGAAAATTTTTCAAAGGAATGCTTATGATTAGAAATTGACCCACTGAGTTCTTTCTAAAAAAAAGCTGATATCTATATTTTGTCTTCTAAGCAGCCACCACATTTTGCAATATGTTCCAATTTAAAAATTAGAGAAAGGAAAAATAACATAATAATTATCCTATTACTTAATATTTTTTGCTTAAAAGCAACATATACAAAATTTAATACTTATGTCATGAATTTGTACGGTATATAATTAAGATTATTGCTTTAGCGTAAAAAAAAAAATGCATTATTATTGCACTCAGTACATTATTAATGTATAAGGAGGGCGCGATAAAAATTGTGATTGAAAAGGGGGGCGCCAGTATTGAAAGTTTGAGAAGCATTGAGTTACTGCCAAAAGAAACAGACGGAACACAGCATCAGACCTGTCTCGTCAGCTCTCTTCAGCTACCGGTACGACCGTTTCAAGGCAGACCGTGTACAGACGCTTAGGGCACATTAGACTATATGCTCGCAGGCCTGTCAGATGTGTTCCCCTTACCGCAACTCACTGTCGCCTGCGATTAACCTGGAGTAGAGAGTATGCATTGTGGACACCACAACAGTAGTCTTGTGTGATGTTTTCCGACGAGTAAAGGTTTAGTTTGCAGTCTAATTCTCGCCGGACTTTAATTTGGAGAGCGCCAGGTACCCGTTACCACCAAGAGAGCACCATTGAACAACACCGTTACAGTGGTGCAGGATGGCTCGTTTTTGGGGAGGAATTATTCTCGGTTCCAGAACTGACCTGTATGTTCAGAGTGTAACGATGGCAGGCCACATCTATCGGGATGTCATTGTGGAACAACATGTACGTTTGTTTCAGGGCGCCATGGGTGCTGAATTTCTGTTTAAGGATGACAATGCTTGTCCTCACCGTGCAAACATTGTAGACGAATACCTTCAATCGGAGGATATCACCCATATGGATTGGCCAGCATACTCACCGGACTTGAATCCAATAGAGCATGTGTGGGATATGCTTGGCCGACGAATATCAGTCCGTCAACACTCTCCTACCTGTCTACCGGAACTTCGGAGGGCATTGCTTGATGAATGGTAGCATCTTTTATATAGCATCTTTTTTGCTCTTTACCTTTTGTTTAATAAATAGACTTTACAAATATGTCAAATTTATTTTGCTTCTATCTCTTTCTTTGCCTGAACTTCATTATCCCTAATTTATGGACATGAGTGTGCATAAAGGGGGAAGTTTGGCTGATCAAAAAACATGTTCAACCCCACTTTTATATAAATTATTTTATATATTAGCTGTCCTAAGTCAGCAATGTGTATAATATTGCAGCATCCATTTCATAATTTTTAATCTCAGCTGCTCATGTGTCCTTCATTGCATGATCTTATTACTGTCTATGTGTTTTTTTCGAATGTGATTGATGAATGTTTATCATCTCTCTTGTTTGTAGAGAATTAAGACTATATATATATATATATATATATATATATAAAATATACGCATACATACAATGATATTCTAAAGAGAAAGGATCGTAAGAGGGAAAATCCATCGCAAAAGAGGTCATTGGACTTAGCTCACCTAACATAACATTGTATTTAAAGAGTTTAAAGTTTTAAGGACCCATGATCTAAGTGTTTTGATAACAAATTCCAAATATAAATGAAATTATCTCGAATAAAAAAACATGGAAGAATCTTTAACTTTTCTAATCAGACATCAAGTAAAATAGAAGATAGCTACAGCAGTTTAACAATATAAACCGTTATGGATATATTTAAAAGGCATTAGAATTTTAAGTAGTAAGATGCTTTAAAGTATAAACTATTTTTGCTTTTATTTATGAAGATTATACTCGACTATTTTTACTATAACTGCTCAATATAACAACTTATAAAATATTCTATTCCATAAACAAATTTAACTAATAAAAAGGAGAGCAATATTTCATCAATTACTTTAATACTTTCAATAACAGTAATTATAAAAGAATGCTAGTTTTCTTACAACTTTCATGCGTAAATAATAAATCAGAGTTTAAATGTAACATTTTAAATAAAATCAGAGTCTAGTGAGATTCATAAATCTGCCTTTATAAATAATATCATCCGAGAAATTCCAGACTTGATAAATCTTGTTTTAATCCTACATATCAACAACAATTAAGTTCAAAGTTTTAATATGTGTTTCGGTTTTTCTCTCCACCCGAGAATTCATTTTTTTTTCTTTTTCTTCAATTACAAATCATTCCTTCAGTTAACAATGAATTCCTTCGTTTTTATCGTTTTATCATTTTCTTTTTCACTGCAACGGAATGTTTAATCAAATTAATTTTTCGACATTAAATTGGTCGATTTTCTTAAATATATTCAAAATGAAGGCTAAAAATTTATAAAGAGTTAAAGTATAAAAATAATTCAGCATATTGGAAAGTAAGGAATTTTGAATGAAATCACATAATCTATGTTGAGAGTATTCAATAATAGTCACGGTAATACATTGTTAAAATAAACAGCCTGTACTTGAAAGTATGCATGAAAATTTTTTGGGTGATTGAAAATGCATCAAATTGTAAGTTGGGTAATTGAAGCATTTATAGTAGTTTCATTTTCGTTATAAGTTTCCGGCTGGATGGCGTAGCTGTTTTTGCGTTGGCCTTGTACACCCAAATTATCGAGTTCAACCACAGACCAAGTCGGTTTATTTTCATTACACAGAAAATTGACATTGTCTATGTCGTATGATTATCCGACATGTTAAAGATCCTAAAGTGCCTGTTTATCTTGGGTGCTCTCGGCAGGTCCTAGTACGATTTTGCATAGCCATATTTCAGGTTCCTCCCTTTGGCGAAGAAACTGGGCGCTAGAACCTAATTAGTATCCACCAATATGGTGCCACTCAAAAAAGTGGGAATGTACTAGATCTGCAATGATAAAATACCAAATCGCAGACCCATTTGAAAAAAAGAATTTTATTATAAGTGCGTGCTTATAACTGAAGCTTGTAAATAGTATTTTAATAATTTTAAAATACTTATAGCTGAAGTATTTTTTATTTGAAATATTAATTAAATATTTAGGAAAATTTTTATTTGAAAACTCCATTTTATTTAGATTATTTTGCTATTTTAGAAATTGCTTGATTATTTTACTCATATTCAGTTCTTATTACCTCAAAATAAACGCGACAAAAAAGATTGTTAGGTAACTAAGAGTTTCAATGAAAGAAGGTCACAGATAATCAAGATTCCTAAGCAATTTCGTATCCTTCGATTTATTTGTCCTTTCTCATACAAAAAAAAGCGTGGAGTTCTTTTTGAAAGGCGTTTCAATAAGTTGGTTCTTTCTTTTACTCAATTAGACCTTAAGTCTTTTCCTTGGAATTGATTCTGAAGTACCGTGAGCACTCCTTTGAACAGTTATATTCACCAGCAAATATAGAACCAATCGAATTTATAGGTGTCTTTAAATGTCTTAGTGTTTCAGTAATTTCTGCAACGACTTTAAATGAGAAAATACTACATGTGTGTTCTGTTTTATATCTAAGTGAAAAAATATTTAATTTCATCAATAAGTGCTAAAATATCTATGAAAGAAATTTACGTCGATTTGTTTCAAAATCAAAACATTTTATTTGTTATCTGAAAACCAAATTGGAACATTGCCTTATTTAAAAAGTGTTGATTGAAAAGTATACAAATATTCCACCTTTGTAGAGTGTGGGACGTCAGAGATTAAACAAAATATAGTATATTCTTGGTTGGGTACAATCAAGTCTCTCTTTAGTGTAACAATTATTTATAAATATTGATTAGGATATTTAAAGATAACAAATATCATTAACAAAAATTAAGGATTAAGAACATTGATGGTTTTTCATCTAGACCTCATTTTTTTCCTCTCTTGGTCTGTACTTAATTTGAGAAGTCGTTGGAGCTGATGCTTGGGACACTCAGTTACGGTTATTATGACAAGAGCGGTTACACTTGTACTTTTTTGGAGTACCTATTACCTTTTAAATGGAGAAAAGTTATCTTACATTGTTACATTTTGAAAAATGGAGCGATATATCAGTTATAATTATCAATACTACATTTCTTTCTGGTTTAATTCCACAATTATGTGTCAAGTCTGTTTGATTAACATTTTTAAAAATATTCTTTGTTCCGTATCCTTTCGATACCTTTTGCAGAACTGATACCAAATCTCCGCAGCAGATAAAATACATGTCGAAAAATATCTAACCCAAAAGAGATAGTAATATCCTTATCATAAACGAAATTTATGTTGGAACAGTATCTCCAACGGTTGAACTACAAATGGATCATAGACTGAAGATTATTCTCTACTGTTAATGGAAAAATAAAGTTTTAACAATTGCATATTAAATTTGTCTTAGCCTTGGACTTAGTGCTTAAATTAGTGCTTAGTGTGACTTAGTGCTTAAATTAGAAAAGTGTAACTTTGTGTAAAACCCATCCCATAACATGGGCTCATAAAAGACAGATTCATGTAATACGGAGGGAAAATTGTGTGTGTGTGTTGTGTGTGTGATTATGTTCTTATAACACGTTAAAAGAGGCTCGTATAACATGGCGCAAGAATGAAACACGTGTTGCGATTTTATTAACTCCAATAATTACTATAATTTTTGGCTCATTATGAGGAAACTCCATTTCTATAGGAGATAATCACAATTATGTTCCAGCTATGATACACATTAAACGTGTCTGAAAATTTTTTTTAAAAAAATGTTTAGGTTTTATAATTTATTTTATTTGACCTAAATTTGAGAGGGAAAATTTTGGGAAAAATATGTCTTTGCGAAATTAAACTTCTGTGTGTGATTTCATATAAAATATATATATAATCAGTTATCTCTCATCCGTACATGCTGTCTATTAAGAAATGATTAAAGTCAAGTATTTGTATAATTAAAGTGAATCATACAATATGGATTCATGCAACACGAAACGAATTTACTGGGTTATGATAGTTAGGTTCATAATCAATGCTTCATTGGGTAGCCATAACCATATCAAACGAAGTTAAAATACTTATTTTACCTCAATTCACTTACGATTATGGAAGTTATCAATAATCCGTTGACAAAATTACGATGTCAATGGTGCCCGAGTCAAATCATAGAATACAAGTTCTCTAATTTAAGATCCTAATACGGATTAATAAGAAGTGCATGTGAAATAAATTAACATATGAAAGCCATTTCAAATATTGTCCTTGAAATACGTCTTAAAAAAATTCCAAGCTCACTTTCTGCTTCTCTTTAGCCAATCAGAATACTATTCTAGTCTTATAGCGGGAGGAGCTTTCGCTTTACCGACACTGCTTCGGTATCTACTCTGGGATCGTAGTATGCCACTTTAACACAACAACCAATGAGAACGCTTCCTATAGCAATAGATGAGAGGAGTGCATCTCTCGCTTAGATTTCTTGTTCCAACTCATGTCACGATAAGCTGCTTCCGCATTGGTCAGACATATAATCCATCACCGGATCCTATTAGACGAGAGAAAGTTAAGACATTAAATATATCTCTCTCATAGAATAAAATTTTAAATTTTAACATTTTATTGATATTTTATATTAATTATTTGTACTGAATCAATTCAATTTTTATTATTTCTAACTTAAATTTAATAATATCTCTGAATCACTTAGGAACAATTTTAATTTGTTGATGTATCTCCAAAACCCAGATAGAGGAGATCGAGGCCCTAGAACAGTGATCCGCAACCCCTGGCCCGCGGACCGATACAGGTCCGTGGATCAAATAGTGCCGGACCGCCTAAAGAACATTAAACTGTTGCCCTTTTATTTAAAATGGTGCATTTCTCTCGGATTTGCGCAACTTTTCACGAAAATCACTTTATAGTCCACGTTAAATTGCTTTTATTCATTTTTGTTGTAACAATATTTTATTCTGAAGGCGTAACTAAAAGGCATAATAAATGTAACTAAATTAAAGTTGTTAAATCAAAACAATCTAAAGTATAAACAATCAACGTGTCCCACCCTCAGCGGTCCGTAGTAAAGTTATCAAGCATTGACCGGTCACAGCGATAAAAAGGTTCGGGGCACTGCCCTGGAAGACCATGCTCCACATATACCCCCAGTTATTGTTCTAGGAGAAAAAGAAATAATAAAAAACTATATTTCATGAGTTGAAGGCTCACAGGTTTCATGTAACAAATTATACTACAACAGAATCCATGCATCTTTTTTTTTCATAGTTAATATATTGCAGTATAAACTACATTTATTGCAAATGAGTTGAAAATACTTTATTCTTTAAGTATGAAGGAGTTCAGTCGCATGTAGCTTACAATGTTTCTGACATGCGATTTTAACACAAACTGATACTTGTGGTTACAGAAAATTGTTTACATACTAGTCTACAGTTTATATAATTAAACAGAATTTGAAAATCTTTTCTTCTCCATTGCAAATATATTGTAGTATAAACCGCCTTTTTTTTGTTACAAAGGAGTTCAAGATCTATATTCTTTAAACAGAATAAAGCATCTTGTATCATTTTTTTTCCTAATGTAAACTACAGTGTTTCTAAAGTACGATACTAACATAAACTTATGGTTAGGGATAATTGCTTATATTATTCTGTGAATGACAACAAAACATCACACATCTAAACATCTTTTTACTCCTCCATCTTTAATATATTCCAGTATGTTACATTTGTTACAAATAAGTTCTAGACGCTTTATTCTTTAAGCACAAAGGAGTTCCGTCAATGTAGCCTGTAGTGTTTCTGAAGCACGATATCAAAACAAACTTATACTTCTGGTTACAGAGAATTGTTTATATTATATTCTACAAATTATAATAAAACTGTATCTGAACATCTTTTTTCCCCGTCCATCATTAATATATTATAATATAAACTATATTTGCGATAAATGAGTTTAAGCCGTCTTATTCTTCAAGCTCAAAGCTCTCACGAGAAAATTAAAATACTAAATGATTATCACGTGAAGATTCTGTATCGGATGCTTGGAGGGAAAAAAGGAAGTAATTAAGATGAGATTTGATTAATTTACCTTCGTGTTCGATGTGAAATCTTTACTTAGTTGTTTGTCTCCGTCAAATAATCACTCATTTCTTTTCGCCTGGAAACTCGGGGATGTTAATTAGAAACCAAGGGAGCAGAACGAATCAGATAAAATTACTCAGCACAGCAACTTTTAGAGAGAAAAGAAAGAAGAAAAAAAACTGTCGTAAGGAAGGGGCACAGGCGCTATAACCATCGGATGAACTTTTCTTTCACGAAGTTCGTTGATGGGGTGTATGAACAATATTCTTTTTTCGCTGTGTTAATTCTTCCTTTTTTTGGTTGACAAGATTTCCCGCCCGCTAATACATAATTACAGAGTTTCTTCGACTCTTACCGATTGTTTCAGGAACATGATAGATTCTCCTTTTTTTAACCCTTACTCAGTCCTGTTGTTAATCAGAGAATGCCTTAGCAAAAGACAAGTGAAAGAATTTCGATTTATTGATTGGAAAACCGCTAGTACTCTGTGGATTCGTGTAATTGCAAATGTCTATTGGGAAAATGAATGGTGCTGTTTAATTTTAGAATATGACAAATTTTGCCAAAATTGCATTTGATCATTTCGTGAATAATCGGATATTTAGTAGAAAAAATAAATAAGATGTATTGTAAAAAATGAAAAGATTGGGATGTCCTAATTTTTAGCCTTTTACCATTGTGTTTTATCTTGTATATTAGGGTAGATCGAAAACCTTTTATTTTTTTCAGAATTTCAAAACCTACCTATGAGGAAAATATATTTTCTGGTATATAGTTAAAAAGAAAACACACGCAATGTGAAAAATTAATTTTTATATTGAGTACTGCTGCAATGAGAATGAATTTTAAGTATTTGTGCATATTTATCATAGGAAAATGAATATTTTATTATTTACATTTTTCTGCCATCTACTAAATAGTTACGAGAAAAAAAAACACGTTACATTTAACAGCTTTTCTAATATTAATTTAAAACAAGTAATATTAAAAACTTTTTTTAACTCAATTTCTGCTTAAGGTATCCGACTACTTGCGACAACTTTTTTTTGATAAAATGGAAATATGAGGATTTTTTTTTTTTTTTTTTGAGATTTTTAGATTTATTTAGTATATTTTAAGGAAATTATCTTAAAATTGAAAGCAGAAAAAAATTTATTATTATTAAAATGCAAAAACTGGTAAAAATGTACAAAAAATTACATAAACGGGGCCCACTCTGTACAAAATTTTTATGAGAAAATTCTCAATTTTTCAATTTTGATGTGTTACTTTATTATTCGTGTTTAAAATAACCTTCAGGATAAGAGATATTTCAATTTTTACAAAACCTAGAGCACTTTATCTTAGTGATTATACGAAATTGCTTTAAAAGAAAGTGATTATATTCACATATAATGACTTAAAAATTTAAATTGTAAACTGTAACTATTTAAATTGTAATTGTTGACTGTAAATTTTAAAATAAAGCAGCGATTGATAAATCTGAGATCAAAACACTTCTATTGTTATACATAACATACACAAAAAATTTCAGCAAATTATTTTCAAAATTTTTAAGCAATCGCTGTCCCCGTGTTGAACTTTTCGCAAAAAACCCATTTCGAGTAAAACGCATTGTAAAGTTTGTCATCTTGTGTAAAGTTATGGGATCTGCTTTTACTAAAACACTTGTAATTTTTGTTCTAGTGAATGGAAAATAAAAAACTTGGTATTTTATAAAGCTTATATGATGGCCTATAAAATAAAATCATAAACAAAATTTGTCAATTTTTGAAAAAAATCATGATTTTATGGTAGTGGGATACCTTAAATCAACAATGAAAAATTTTATTTTAGTTTTTTTTATTAAGTAGTTACAATTAATATAAATATGTATAATACATATGACAGAATCACAATATTAAATGACAAAATAGAAAGCGCTTTTCCTTTTCCTTTCTATATATTGTGCTGAAATACTTTTTTTTTTGCTTGAAACTATATTTATTAATTAAACTTAATTATTCTAATGAAATACTATCGTTAAAAAGAAATCATATTCTCAGAAATTAGGCCATCCTAGGTGGGATTCGAACCGACCACCTTTGAATTAGAAAACCAACGTGCTATCCATTACGCTACGGGGACACGACAAGCAATTTTCCTTTTTATATATGGTGTTGGACTATTATTTTTGTTACTATTTATCCCTTTTTTAATTTAATTAATGAATTAATATTTAAAAAACCTGCATTAACTTCAAGTTCCATCTACTACAAGTTTAAACAAATGTATTTTTGAGATTGAATGGATGAATAACAATCAAAAATGTGAACAAGATATGTGTGTGTATCAGTGGCGCACACAAGGGTTGGTCCTGGGGTCCAGACCCCCAAGCCCTTGATTTTTTCCCGAGTGATTATAATTCTAAGTATATAGTACGAAAAGTTTAATTAAGTATTTGTTATTAATGATTAATTTTATTAATTAATGCTAATTATTTATTCAAAAATTAGTTTTTTACTGCATTTTGTTCCCGAAAATCAACAAAATCAAAAGGAACATGATACAAGAATGGTGAACTTTGGATCCCGGACACCCCCTTGAAAAATTCATGTGTGCGCTACTAGTGTGTATATATATATATAGGGAGAGATTGAAAAAGTTAATAAGGTATATTGTTGAAAAATGAAAAGATTGGGATATCCTATTTCTTCTTATCCCCTTTGACCATTGTGTTCTATATTGTATATTAGAGTAGACAGAATTTTTTTTTTCAAAGTTTCAGAACCTAACTATGCGAAAATGATGTTCTTTGGTATATAGATGAAGTAAAAAATTAAATTAAAAATTAATTCTTATCGTATATAAGTACTGTCCCATAGTCAATGAATTTTTTGTATTTGAGCATATTTATGGTAAAAAGTCAAAGTAATTTTAATTATAACAAAACGCGTATTTTTGCACTTTTTAACATTTACTTGCCACCTACTAAATAGTTACGAGAAAAAAAACATTAGGTCATTTAATTTATTTTATATTAATTAAGAAAAAAACCCACCTAATGTGTAGAAGAATTGCATCGCACGATAAAGCGGAAGAAAGAAAAATGCTTGCATCGGATTGATTTGATACAGCAGGGAGAGGGAGCTGGGGTTAAAAATTGAGTGTTGTGCAATGTACATTATACTCACTCATTTATCAATAATCCTTGTTTTTAGTTATTTATAATGAAGAAACAGGATTTTATTTTGAATCTAAAATCATCTAACCAAAATTAAGTCTTTTTCTCTTTTTACGGAAGTTCAATCCCTGTATGGTAATATTAAATTTTGAAATTAATTTTTTAATTATTGTTTTCCTCTCTCTAATCCCCTTACTACAGAACATCTTTTTCCCATCGGTAGATTCTCGATTGTTAATAATTTTTTCTCTCCATATAACCATGATGCTACCTATTTTATAAAATGAATGTTTTTTGTAAGAAAATGACTGAAACCGGTATTCATTTACTCGTTTTTGTGACTAACGTAATAGGGTTATCATATTAACCATTTGTACTTTCAGCAAATACTACGCTTCCAATCGTATAAAAAAGCCCTTTTTTTTTACTCTTTCCTTTCTATTTAAAATAAAAAATACAAAAGCATTGCTTCTTCTTGCAAAACTGTAAGTTATTTGCACATTGTAACAAGAGCTCGCAAAAATTGAAATGAATCTCTTGACAATTAAATTGGTTTTGGTGAATGGTTGAAATCTGTATGATTGAAATATTAATCCAAGAATACTTTATTTGTTAGATATACAAGGCAAACAAAATGAAATAAAAAAATATATTTTATGGAATTTTGTAAAAGAGTTCAAATTTTAAGGTGTCACATGGGGTGAAAGATTTATAAATTTTTGAACACAACCGTAATTGTCATGTGTTAAAAATGTCATAGGTGTGAAATTAATTTTTGAAAACAGGAATAGTCTTTTATTCGAACAAATAGGTAAACTTTTAAGCTTATGTAATTTAATATATATGTATTTTAATTTTTACTTTTTTAAAGAAATAAAGTATGAATTCAGTAATACAAGAGTTTTTTTACGTTTTATTTTTCTTTTTTCAGTATGATATAATATTGGAATAGTAAATACATCTATAAACATAATATTTATACATGCTAAGAGAATATTGCATAATATAAACTTAATAGTAACTAATTAATATTAAAATAGAAACTAAGTATTTTACAAATAAAAAAGTAAAAAGGCAATGAAGAACAAAATTAAATAGCAATCCACGAAGCGTTAGATAAGATACGATAAACAGTCTAAAAAATGCATATTACAGTATAATTATTTTACTTCATTTACCACTCGGAATTTTTTATTATTATTATTATTTCTAATGGGCTGCGAATTGGTCATTAACCATTGCAGACCTAGGCCATCCCCCGGAAGCTGATATCACTTTTTAGTGCGGCCCCCTATAGGCAGATACCAATCGCCACAGTTAATTTTGACGCCCAGTTTCCTCCCTAGAGGGAGGCACCTGAGCTCTGACGATTCGAACCTGTACCAGGATTTAATTTTGCCTAGAGCTTCCAAGCCAAAGACACGCTAGGGATCTTTTTCATGCCGTACAATCATGCAACATGGCCACTGTCAATATTCTGCATCATGAAAATCCACCGACTTGGGCCGGGGTTAAGCCCGCAACGTTGGGTGCAGAAGGCCAGTGACAAACCAACCACACCACCCAGCCGGCACCACTCGGAATTGTTAGTTTTATGAAACGTAATGTTTTATTTATCCAGTGATTATAATATGTAAGGAATCCTACTGTGTATGGAAACCCATTACGAGTGTGCAGGTTAAGGTTACTAGACTGGCATCTTCAATGCGTGACTTCCATTAGGGCTATTATCGCACATGTATAATTACCAAAAGTATATTTTTCAATATTTTCATACAGAACATTTTTTTTTTAATTTTTGTCTTTTTAATGGAAAAAATGATCCAGATATATTCCAATAGTATATTTTTATTTTATTTTTTAATGTTAAATTTATTATTTTTATTTTTTACTGACGTAATTTTTTTAGCGGATTGATGTCAATAATAATGTAATTGATTATTTTGTTGAAGATCTGTTAAATATGAATTGTAAATTTAAATGAGTCACACATGATGACCCATTAACTTACTGAGTTTTTTTTCTTTTTCTTTTGTAATATATGTGATATGTGCTGTAGATTTCATTTTGTTTCAACGTTAAGAAACTTGTAACAACTTTTGTTTAAGGTATCCGACTACGTTCGGAACTGTGATTTTGAAAAAGCACATAAATGGATAATTTTCATGATATTAAGTGTCACTTAGATTAGAATACACGTATAAAATTGTTTTAAGCGCATTTTGATAAAAAGAAATTATTTAAATACAATATTTCGGCAAAAAATTAACTTAGAATAACCTTTTTTACAAATGTTCTCCTTTTGTGAAAAATGCTGCTATTACAATAATATTTTGCCTGTATATAACTCAGACCTCTCTACAGAGGCTCAACTGTGATTTTTGAAAAATTCACATTATTTTCAGAGTTGCAACCCATTGAAATAATTTTGGGACGTTTTTAAAATTTCTCCCCTCTGTTGTCGCGAAAACAGGGATAAGCCCACTTCTAAGTTATATATTTCAAAACTTCTTGTTGAGCCCCTGTACGGAGGTTTGAGCTATATACAGGCAAAATATTATTATAATAGAAGCATTTTTCACAAAAGGAGAATATTTTGAAAATGGGTCATTATTCTATGTTCATTTTTTGTCTAAACATTGTACTTAAATAATTTTTTATTGTAATACTATTCTTAAAACAATTTTATATACATTTTCTAATCTAAGAGACACTAAATATCATAAATATTATCCATTTATACACTTTTGCAAAATCACGGTTCCGAACGTAGTCGGATACCTTAAAATAAGTTTTTTCTTTCTCTTTCTTTTTTGATCTATTTTTACTTAAATAAAGTTTTTTTTTTTGGTATTTCACAAATGGACACTAGCTACGAATATCGGAAATCAATGTTCTCTAAGATATCTCGTAAGAATATATCTCTGATACTTTCAAAGAGAAAATATTTCCTTTAGAAAATATTTTTTTTTCTCTCGTAGATAAGTACTTGTGGATTTTCAGTTGAACATCGTGCTTCGTTAATGAACCTATTTTTTTTCGAATAGTTTCAAACAATTTTCTATCCATCTTGCGATTTAAGTACATATTCTTTTCCTTCTCATAAGAAAGAATCGATATCATCCCTTGTGATTATTTTTGAGATTTTGTTGTATTTTTATGAATTTATCTAAAAAAAACTTTTTTATGTTTCAAAAAAGTCCATTTTTTTTTTTTTTGTTTGTTTTTTTTTTTCATTCACAAAATAAGATTTTTCTATAACTCGTTGCATCAAAAGATAGAAATATATTTCTTTTTAAAAGTTGTTATTTTAGAATAGCTGTTTCAATTTGTGCAATGTGTAGTTTTAAGTGCGGATTGAGACTAATTTAAAAAAATTTATCTATATCGATTATTTGTTGCAATTTGATCATTATGTATTTTATTATTGAAATCAACGTTAGTTGTAGATTGAAATTAAAATGTTTTAGCATCACAGAATTAGAATACAAACAAATTTTATATTGTCTTGAACAAATTATTTATTGTTTCTAGTTGATATTTTACATAATTTATACTTTCTTGATCTAAAAGTATTAATCATAATTGTAATATTCCAACTTTTATGCGAAAAAAATTCAAGAAAAATTGGGAAAAAGTAGTTTAGTTCTGAATTAACTTTAACAAAAGATTAATGTGAAATTTGTTCAATTTTTTCACTTCATTACTTCAAACAACTTTAGAAAAAAAGTCATAATTTTTCTCTAAAACATTGTTAAAAAACCAGTAAACATCTTAAAATTTAACAACTTTAATTCAATTTAATATCTTATCACAGAATTAGAGGTAAATAAATACCGAATCATGACCAGTAATAATAATGGTTATTTCACCTTTTTTTCTACTGCGGTCTGTTTTGAAGCACAACCAAGAAGGTTTCAAATTTGGAATAAATTCCAAGCATAAGTCACACGCAACTCTCTCTAACTTCATCAACATTAAAATAACAAATAATAAATGTCAATATTTACATTTACAACCACAAAATGTCTTCTTCCAATCACAAACTCAACATCCTGACAAATTGATGAAGCAGGCAATGATACACCTGTAGCAGTTGGCCGATTTGCAGCTAATTCACTAAATGAAGCTGTACGGTTCGTCAGCGCCATGCGGACCAGGTATCTATCAGCGCTCGGTGACATCATCTTTTGGGTTCTTCTCCCAGATTCCGAGAGTTGTCCTATTTTCATCAATTTAATTCTTTCAAACACGCATCATTATACTACTGTTAAGCTTCACACGAGTGGCTGTTGTACGATAGAATAATCCTATTTTACGAAGGCTAATGATTCTTCCTCGTTCTAACTCGCAAAATTATTAAAAAGTCGCCTTCTTTCGTTAAAAAGGCATAGTTAGACTCGCCTGACGACAGGGACGTCTTAAGACCCATATCAAAGGTAGGACCTGGACCCCATCTCAAAGATAGGACCTGGACCCCAACTCAAAGTTAGAACCTGGGCCCCAACCCAGAGGTGGAACCTGGGCCCCAACCCAGAGGTGGAACCTGGGCTCCAACCCAAAGGTAGAACCTGGGCCCCAACTCAAAGGTAGGACCTTGGCCCTTACATAAAAGTTGACAGTGAAACCTACACAAATGTATAGGCCCTTTCTACCACCCATAAGAGCAGACAGTACGTAGTATACGAGAGAGAGAAGTCAAACATCATACAAACAACCCGAAACAAATAAATGTGTGTGACTTACAATCACACAAACCAGCACGGCAGACTGTCACCTTTTGACTCAATGAGTTGTTGTTGTTGTGTTGTGGCTAATGCCACCTGTCTGACGTAGTCAGAATGAGGCCCACGAAATTCATCGTGGCATGGGCAAGAGGTACGCCTGTCGTTGGACTTGAGCACCATACAGGTGACAGTGCGATTTAAGCTCAGAGAAACTTCCCCAAAGGACGATAGATGGCGACACGACCTCTATCTCCACCTCCACAATTTCTGCAAGTGAACTGAAGGGGTGGGAAATATTCTCCAGTTCCTGCGCTAGTGAATAAGCCCACAAGACTACGGACCCACTGATTTAACGAGCACGTACTCCGTGTGCACTCGGAGGGTATTTGGTGACATCGAGCATCGAACCCAGGCCTTCCGGTCTGGAGTCCGATGCTCTAACCACTAGGCTACCCACGGCTCAATGAGTAATAACAGTGTATGGTGGTAGGTCTAGACCAGTGATACTCAACCTGAGGCTGGAGGGCCTACCCCACCAGTCTTTTCTGAGTGGCCCGGTCAAGGTCCATTGCACAAAGAATTTCAGCTATTGGAGAACAATGTATTAAAAATTTATCGGGAAATTTTATCAATAAAGCAATCAACTATGTCAATTTTGCTATCATTTTTTTAACCGTAGAATGTAAGCATGAAGCTTGGTCATAAATGGAAGGAAATAAAAATTATCCCATAACTCTGTAAAAAATACAGAAAAATGAATATTTTTGTTGGTTTGTTTGATCGAAAAATTAATATAGTATTAAAAGAAAAAAGCCAAAAATATTAGTTTTAATATTTTGATCAACTTTTATTTTTCCAATGTTGCTTTGGTCTTATAGTTTGTTTTATCCATTATCCGCATGTTGCGGCCCACGTAAAATACCTCATATGTGTGCTGCCCTCGTGAAATCCCTGTCATGTATGCGGCCCGGCGAGAAAAAAGGTTGAGTAACCCAGGTCTAGACCTATATAAGGACGACGGTCATTACATATAGCCAGTTGACATATGCGAAATTCTCAGTTTCTCGGAGAATACAACCAAAAATTACATTTTACCGTTGAAGTTATTCAAATCATGATCTTATATTAAGACTTAGTCGAGAACAAGACAAGGCCTTCAATGTGTCCGAGGCCCTGGGCCCAGTTGGATAGTACCTTAAGACGTCCCTGCGTAACATTTTCTTCTAGCAGATAACCATACAGTAGTCTTTTTATGCGGATTCATTAGCCGTTTAGAAGGCACCGCTCAAACCCCCCATGCGGGATAACTGAAATTCTTATACATCATTCCCTACTTTGCATTTGCTGAAACTTTCAGCTCATTCACGTTATTCTTTCAGAATTCTGTTACAATTTTTCACAAACATGAGTATACTTATACCAGGTATTTAAAAAGTGTTCAAGAATTACAATTTATTCGATTTTCATGATTTCTTCCATATAGTTAACCGAAACTTTTGGAATTTTCAAAAGCTCAATATATCGGTGAAAGAAGCTTTTATAAGATGTAAGGCAGAAGATAAAATACATCAAAGAAAGTAATGGTTTGATGTAACTTGAGAAATAAAAGAATGTCCCCGGGATATTGATGACAGTGAGGAGGAGTTCACTGAAGAATGCTTGATAACGAAGTGATGGTGTAGG
>BMAU01008867.1:745000-841900 GCA_019973935.1 Trichonephila clavipes
GCGCTTCCTTGCGGCCTTTTAAGATATTCAACTATAAATTGAAATTATTTGGATCTATAGAACAAAAATGAGATAATGACTATTATTTACTTTAGTCTTGAATTAGCTCTTTATATTTTGGACCGTCTAAATTCACTGGATAATAGGCAAAAATTTCAAAACTTCTATATTTGTTTTACATATTTCCATAGAAACAATACAAATTCTGACTGTTTTACTAAAAGTGAATCAATAAGTCTTAAAATCCCATTTTCAACAGAAAAAGAGGTAACGTAATTATAGATAATCAGATAAAATCTCTAATAATAACCTTTTGCTATGCATTGAATAACCATTATTACACATGTAATAACCTTTTGCAATAACTATTATTATATATATATAATAACCATTTGTAATAACCATTAATACTTATGTAATATCCATTGTTATAAAAATACAAACCATTTATTTTTCCATTGTTATTTTTCATTATACCCATTTTGTTAGCATTTTTATTTTCTCTACAATGTAATGAAACATTATGTGCGTATTTCTTATTTTCATATGATTTCAAAAGTATCAAATTTTGAAAAAATATTCTCTCTGTACTAAACAAATAATATTTCTGCTAGTATTTGATCTATCACATGTAATACCAAAAAGCCGATAATAAAATTTTAGAATTTCCGTGCAATTGCGGTAACTCCCCAACCCTAACAATAAATATACAAATAGCTACCAAACGTTACATGACCAATGGTCTTTTTCTCTGCCTTCATCTAAATGAAAGTCCAGTATGTGCCCATTTGCCTCCTTATTTCCCTACGAGTGAATGCGATAAGCAAGAGTAAGTGAATCCCGCTCCCCGTCCATCATTTCCGCTGACCAGGGAGTTGACCAATGGCCCCCTAAAGTGCATTAGTCTCTCTTCTGACCTTTGCCCAAACAAGTTCCCCTCAATATCTCTCACGCAGGAGAAGGCAGCAATTCGGGATAAATAAGGCGACTGAACGACTTCTGTTGCGATTATCGCAGTGAATAGAAGATTTGGCTCGCGAGAGTCGTATTTTCCTTTCAATTCGTATAAACCATTTAGTGCATTTGGGGAACGACGTTTCTTGGAGTTTCTTTACGGCGACGAATAAAGCTTGAAGGTATTATTTCTATTCTGGGAAATTTTGAGCTTTTCAATCTCATTTGATACTGGATATGAGAAATATAATTAAATTAAAGCATTTTGTTTAGCATTTTCGGTTTACATTATTGGCTAGAAATGCTGGAATTAAAAAAATTTTATGCCTTCTAAATAAATTCTATTTTTCTTCAGCTGTTTTATCAAAGTGGGCTGCAACTTGACTTTTACAGACACAGCAATTCCCCAAATATGAGAGCCATTTCATGGTGGTACCATCTAGTGGCGGCCTTCTAACCAAATTTGGACGCTTGAATTAGTTTTTTATTCCAGCTTTCGTCGTTTGCTAAATAAAAACGATTTAAACTCATCCTCTGATATAATGTTCTTCAGTATAAATTAACATTAATACTCAGTGGCGTAATGGAGAACATTTGCCCTCCCCCCTGCAACGTCAGGTTTTGGGCCCTCAATTTGGATTTTACAAAGAGCTTGGCGGCAGTCAGACTTTAGAGCCCCTAGAACCTTACCCCCTCCCCACAATGCTGGTATTGCGGGGGTGTACGTAACGCCCATATAGGGTTTTTATCTTTTTAATACTCAATTTTTTTTTACAGTTAACTCCATTAACAGTGGCGTAGCTATACCTGAGTGGGCCCTGTATCAAATTTCCTTGAAGGCCCCTTTTTTGGTAGCTATGCCCATGTTCATTAATTAAAACATTCTTTTTTGTAGTGTGGAATACAAAACATGCAACATATTTGATGGAGAAAATTTATTTATCCAAATACAATTTAAATGTATAAGGAAATAAACTGTTCTGAATAAGCTATCTGAATAGAAAAAAAATATTAACCCTCCAAACATTTTCCTAACAGAAATGATTTCTCAGATTCAGATTATGTTATTATGAAGTAAAATTATAAGTGAAATCTAATTTTGCATTAGAAATTCAATTATTTCATCACGTACTGCTCTGTCCCCCGGAGTCGAATTCCGAAAAACAAATTTTTTTAGAGGATATCTGATCAAACAAAATAGAGATGTTTGCCAAACTTCAGGTCGTACTTACGAATCTACTCGATTAAAGAAACACGCTTGTCAAATTTCTAGTCAGATCAGTAGTTATAATAATTCAAAAAGGGGAATTTTCCGAACTATAACACCCCTGAATCCCCCCATCCCTTTGGGAAACGATTTCCACAAAACCTGTTCTCAGCGGATCTCTACTCAAAAAAGTAATATGCTTGCCAAATTTCAAATTTGTTGGGTCTATTTTTCTTGATATCTCGCGATGACTGAGTGAATCGTTTTCCTTTCATATAAAATGAAGATACACCAAGCAAAAATATTATTTATAAATCAGTAATTTTTTTGATCCCGAAAGAAAAGAAGGTAAACAAAAATTATCAATTAAAACTTTGAGTATTAAATGTCACTAGAGTATAGCAAGCATAAGTAATTGGAGGCAAAAGTAAAGATTTACACAATCTAATCTTAAAAGTATTTTAAAACGAGCATCTTAAAAGGCGAGAGCAAATAGGATACATTTATTTAATTTAAATGAAATCCGCGACAGATGGAGATAAAAGTTGTGTCTTCAATTAATATTAAATTGAAAATTTATAAGGCAAAGAATTCAAAGGAAATAAAAAATTCAAACAGAAAAACATAAAAATAAAAAGGAGAGCAGACATAAATAGCTAGAATATATAAATATGTTAAACCTCAGAGATTAGAAATTCATTCGCACGTACAAACTTTTAGTTTGGAATGCTGTTATTCAAATATTTAAAGGGGAACGGTGAACATAAAACAGATTTTTTTTCTTAAAATTATCATAACTCAAAAGATAAAAATTCTGAAATGCCAGCTTCAGAATGAGGATTATTTAGCAAACTAATTAGATTACATGCATTGAGTAAGTTGTCATTTTTTTGTAATTTTATGTGTCAGAGAAAAGGATGTAAATGTGTTTCCTTTTGATAATTTATAAACAATTTATTTGGTCAGCAACTTTTTTGAATTTCATCTTCTTAAAATAAAGGATAGGAAAGTAAAAGTAATCGGAATGCACAAATTAAACTAAGTACATCTGTAGTTAAAAATTTCATTCAAAAGAAAATGCTTTCATTGTTTTTTTTTCTTTTAAAAATAACTTTAAACGCATCTTTTTCGCCTTTTAATAGTTTAAAAGCTTCAGGGTTGAAGTTCTGAGCATCTATCTGGGAGTTTAGAGGTTATCTTTTTTTACGGTTATGAAAGTAATATCTTCCACCAAATTACCTGGGGCTGCGGTAGCCCAGTGGTCAAGGTATAGGATCATGGCAGGCATGTCATGAGTTCGAGCCCAGTACCACTTAAGATCCGCCTTGTAGAGAAGCGATGCACATTAAATCTGTCGATCTCTCAAACGTCCTCACGTTGGTGTGGTATGATAGTTAGGAGAGGGGGAGCCAGCTCAGGTGTCGTCCTCGTTACTTGACTATGGTTCAAAATTACGAGGTACGTCCCCAAAAGCCCTCGTGTAGCTGAACAGTGCGACATTAATATTCACTCACTCACTCCACCAAAATACCTCCTAATGCCATTTAAGACTCGCCTTGTAGAGGAGGCCGATGCACATGAAATCTGTCGAGGCTTAATATCCTCCAGTTGGTTTTGTGCAGGGATGGTGAACCTTCATGAATCAACGTGCCATCTTTTCTAAAGAAGTGTTTAATGAGATATAGACGTGCTGTCAAATAATTTTGACATGTGATTATTCGGAAAATAATAAAACTAAATACTAACAAACAAACAAACAAAAACTCAAAATTCTTTATTTGCTATGAAAAAATGCCCATCGCACTGTATTATTGTATGAGTGTAATAAAAATTAAAGTAACATTAGTGTGACTTTTGTTGCTGCAGATTGGATAACAGTTAACTTATATTAGGATTGCAAGATGTGTCTTTTGATAGAATGCTTGCTGAATTGGAGTCCTCTGCCAAATGGGTTTTAAGCATTTAATTATTTTTGCTGTAGTTCACTTTTCTTGATATGATTATTTGTGATTTGTTTTAAAATGCTACCTTACAGAGGATGTTTTGCGGTTCTAGAACATAAAACAAACACCGCTTTCTTGACTTTATTAATAATGGTATATTTCTAGATTCACCAACCAAGTTTGAAATTCTATGTTACACTTATCATATTGCACTTTTTGTTCTTTTGCTGAACTAGCCATATTAACTAACAGTTAAAAATGATAAATCTAACATAAATAAGCTTTAAAATACTATTGTGTCAACGAAATTGACGATGCTAGACACAGAAAAGTTTTGCATCATAAAGAGCTGTAGTGTGATCCAAGCCCTTCCGCGACTGATCGCTCGCATTTTTGGTAAAATTTCATAGTGAACTTGAAGTATTACGAAGTATTATTGAGTTATTATTAAACTTTTGAAATAAAATACAAAAAACATGATCGCTGGTGAGCCCAAAATATTGTGTCGCGTGCCATTGATTCGCCGTCCTTGGTTTAGTGTGTTATTTTAGAGACGGGATACAAAAATGGACACATAAATTCATCGCTACTCATCGTAATCCAAAGTCCTGTTGTGACGAATCTGTACGGAACCTTTCCAATAATCTTAGGCGTCTTTCTGAGGAATATAAATTCGCGTTTATTTCCAATCAACTCCAAAAAGAGGTACGGTATATTTAAATTAGATAAGGTATTTAAGTCGAGCGTTGCGAGATAGCAAGAGAGATGATGGTAGGCTATTGAGCCAGTAACTTGAAACGCATTACTAGAAGATTCGTGAAGACGTCGTGTTGCGAGAGTACCAGAAAGCTGATGTAAGCCAGCAGTAAATATAATTCACACACGTACGCTTAAAGTAAGCGTCAGTTTGAGCGACTTAGTTAAAGTAAATGAAAGTTAAGAATTCGAATACGTGTGTTTCTCGGATCTCCTATTTCGGTAAACCTTACTTGAGTTTGAGCTAGATTATTAATTAATTGCATTCTTAGTCATTTAATTTAATATAAAGGCAAATCCCTTTAAGCGACGTAACATTATCGTATTATATGTTATCAGAGATTTTTGAGAAAAAATTATAATAAAATATCAATAAATATTATTATTCAAAATGGCTCTTAGTGGTTCTTTGCCTCAAATTAATCTTGGTGTTCAAGGTGTGACTCAGGGGGGGGGTCGTCACACTGTAATGAATAAGTTCAAAATCGCTTTCGTCACTTGAAGGGACAATTTCAATTGATTTATATTTTGGCAACAAAGTAATAGATAAGTTTTTGTGACGAAGGAAGGGTGGTCAGTTGCTTATAAATGTCACGACAACCCTTTATACATGATTGAAGCCCATTTTGGAATTTTATATTCCTTTCTTAATTGGTATATACTTTAAGAAAATGCTTTTTCAATTTGTTGGAAAGCTGATTCCCTGCATATTTTTAGCCGCTCTGAAAGAATCTGACTTCTTGTTCATCATCATAATGTATCAAAATATTGATAATGTCACTGTCATTGAAAGTTTCGTCTTCAATGAAGCGCGGATTGCTGGAGCTTTGAGAGAAAGCAACTGAAAGCGCATTGCCGGGAGACTATTCATAACAAATAAACAGAGCATCTTGAAGTGACTACATTTCAGTGGCGTAACGTACACCTCCGCATCACGGCGAGGGGCAGGACTCTAGGGGCTCAAGGCCTGACTAATACTAAATACGTATTTGCCTAATTTATAAAATATTAAAGGCAAAACCTGACTTTCAGAGGAGGGGGGTTCTAACGTTCTCCGTTGCGCCACTGGTAAATACAGAAAACATTACAGTGGCGCCAAAGCCATTGAAATTCCCACGCCGCACAAAAATAAAATCGCATAAAAAAAAGACCGCACAAGAACACTTTCTACTGTATTTGTGAAAACTTAAGCAACTGATAAGAATATTAGTAACAGTTACGTAACTCTCACGCACACATCGCGGTGAGAGCCAGAGATTCTAGGAATTCCTGACTGACGCCCTGTATGGCTTGAAGTCCATAACCTCTCTTTGCAGGCGGGCTCTAATATTCTCAATTACGCCAATGATTAGTAATTTTGTTTCAAATATTCTTCATAAAGACTTAAAGAAGACACATAAATATAGATATTAATTCTCTATTCGTCTTAAATAAATATGTATTTTAGAGTGTATCATTTTTTTATTTTAAAAATTTTATTAATGAAATGAATTTTAAAATACCTTAATTATTCATTACTTTACATTTAATATCTATGTGGATAGTGATTGCAAATTACTTCTGTGATCAAGCAAAGAAATATGTATTTTAATCATAAATAATAACAAAAAATGGATATAATCGCATTAAATGGTAAATTTCACGGCAAACAAAAAATTTAATACATTTTGTTAATTTTTTTTAATAAATTCATGACTATTTCTTATTATAATATCTTAAGCACTCATTACTGAAAGTAGTTTCAAAATAAGAAAATAATAATAATATTACTGTGATGCTAATTTATAACAAATTTAACGCAATAGATATTTTGTTTTTAAATATGTTAATGTAATTCGAAGAACTATACTTTTCTATCAAATAAATACTTTTTAGTAAATTGCCTTAATGTAAAAAAAAAATGTTTCCATAAAACATTTTTTCCCTCTTCAAGAGATAATGATCATTGTATATGTATAATCAAATACACATATGCCTATAATAGCTCCCTGAATAACTCGTATTTCACTGAATAAGAGGTTATCTTTGAATATAATTATTGCGATATGTCCCTTCTATCTTTAACAGCAAAAAAAAAATGCGAAACAATTTATGATAAAGCGATGCGAAACATCTTTCTACACAATGGATATGCGGACAATTGCTTCATTTAAAAAAATATATTCTTGAGAAAAAAAATTCCAAAATCCTGTAAGAATAATCATTATTTTCCAACTTATGAATTATTGCCGTAATCTCTTCTGCAAGTAAATACGATTTTAATTGGTTGGAGGAAGATAATGATTTTTTTGCAGTGAACCGCTTTGTTGTGATGCTACTCAATTGAGGTTTAATGAGAAATTGTAAAAACAAGGTGAGAGATACATAATAATCGGCTCGTTAAAAAAAAGTTCTCGTAAAAAAAGTTAGTTTAATGATATCTGCAATTTTTAAAGGCTTTCTGAATAGTGTATTTTATCTATTAATCTTTAAATAATTTCAAACAATAAAATTCTACAGCAATTTGTAACAAGTGTTTGATTTGTTTTTTATGCTAAGGCGAGAACAATAAGTAGGAAAATAATTTTTATGCCAAAATTAATCTGCAAACACTAAAAGAAGTTTAGAATAGACTCAAAATGTGAGAGAGAAAGTTTCCTTTTTTATAAAATTATTTTACCCCCTTTATTCTTTCATCGAAATTCTTCTTCTAACGTAAGAAATAATCAATAAATGATGTTCCTCTTTTATTCATAACTGGTTGTTATCCGCCCGCTATGGTGAATATTTCGTGATGTTTTATGAATATATATATATATATATATATATATATATATATATATATACTGTTTTAAGTCATAGATATTTCTTACAATTATGCTTTCATATATTTTGAAAAACATCCTTATAACTCTCCCCTCTTAATTTTAAAAGAGAACCTGATTTTTTTTAAACTGAAGTCTATTTTTTACGTAACCGTCACTCTTGGGAGTTGATTTCCGTAAAACCCATTCTTGATAGATCTTTACTCAATCTTATCGAATTACGTCTATTACAAGTTTTTATCCATTCGTCCCAGCAACTCCCATAGGAGTGGATTCCCGTTAAACCCGTTCTCTATTCAACAAATAAACACGCTTTTTTAAATATGCATATTTAAAGTCTATTGATGTAATAGTTCAAAAACGGGAATTTTTATGTGCATAGCTTTTATGGGAAACCCTTGATCCCTCGACACAATTGGGGATAGATTTTTGTAAAACCGGTTCTTAGCAGATCTCTATTAAAAAAAGAATCGTGCGTGCTAACTTTCAAGTCTGTATGTCTAATAGTTCAAAAACGGAAATGTTTATCTATAACGCCTCTTAACCCCTCGCAATCTCTCTTGTCAATCAATTTCCACGAGACCCATTCTTAGAGAATCTCTACTCGCCAGATTTCATATCTCTAGGTTTGATAGTTTTAGAGATATCGTAATGGAAGTGAGTGAGTGAGTGAATGAGATAAATTCGGTTTTCTGTATTATATGTTTAGATAATTAGAATCTATGAATTTTTATTTTGATAGAACAATGATATTACCGCTTTACATTTCTTTAGTAATTGTACCAAAATATCTTATATAAAACACATATCAATGAAATAAACAATATAAAACCTTAAAAAATTCCTCTTTTAAATTAATCTATTTTAAAACACTTTAAAGGAATTTTATAATTTCGAGAGTTTCGAGAAGCAATTTCAGGACGTGATAAGGTTTCCCAAAATATTCGTATCTTTCTTTTAAAACATTTGGCTTTAATTATTTTTTAAAAGATCCTTTATTTCATTTTATCATTAAATAAAAAAGAGGATTAAAATAGCAAAAATTTAAAGCCAATTTGATTCAATTAGTATCTAATGAAACGAGCTTTTTAGATTTCAATGTTTTTATACCCATACTTAATTCTCTCTTTTAATACCATTGAAACAACTTGAAAATTGATAATATAAAATGTTAACTCTTAAATCTTTTTCTGTAATTTCTCGAATTTTATTCTTTTTAGTTCATTTAACGGAAACAATTTGAGCACCCCAATGTGCTAGCCACCTTTTTCTAATTATCTTTCTTTTATTGTTGGAAGTATTATTCTTCAAAGCAATAATGGTGATCTTTAGTTAAATGCTATTTGGTGGTGCATTTTTATTTATTTAACCAAATATTTCTCTTGTAACATTTGAAATTTAAATTGTGCTACTCAGAATTAAAACCCAATTTTGTTAGACAAGGGGAAGTTTTTCTTTTTTTGTTCTGATACATAATTGCTTGCTAGCACTGATAACTGTAATTAAATGACAGCTATTTATATTAACAGCGTGCTATTTCTACTAATAAAAAGACTGTTTTGCATATGTTTTTTGTATTTCTCTGTAGAAAGATGTTTAAAGCTTTTTTTGCTGTTAAAAGTATTTATACTCAGTCAGCATTTTCAAACAAAGTAAATACTTCCACATTAGATTCTATTATGTTCCAGTTTACTATTTTATATAAAACAGCACATTTTACTAATTCACTTTTGTTTTAATAAATGTATGTTTTCTTTGTAAATATTTTTCCGTTGTGGGCCTTCTAGACTAAAAATGTTAAATAGAAAATTAGAATTTCTCAGTCAAATTACAAAATTCTGTGTGTTTCCAAATAATGACTGTTTGAATATTCCGAAATTAATAATTTGATTACGTAGGTTTTAAGTCGTTATTGGAATAATTTTTTGTCTTAAAACATGTTTTGATTTAAAGTACTGCTCACCGATATTGGTCGAAAAGCTTTATGTAAGCAGAAATTGAATGACTTTCTTAAATTATTTTAATTTCTGATCGAAGTTAACGCTATAATTATTCCCAATTTTAAAATTTTCTTTCAGTTAGAATAATTTATGCTAAGTTTGTATTCAAAAAATTCAAGTTATTATAAATATTGTATTGATTGAATACGGTACTTGTATTTTATTCATTTGAGTTAATGATATGAAAAACACTGCACTAAATCTGTTAATTTTAAGGAACAAAAGATAATGGCGCCAAGATGCCAAAACATGTGCGCCAAGATGCCAAAACATGTGCGCCAAAATGTTTCTTTATAAATGTGCCCTATATTAAAATTCTAGCCAATCAAATCATGTGTTTCAATACTTGTTCGACTTATAGCAAAGTATGGGTTATTTAATATAATGTGCTTAAAATGTGAACATATTTTGTTTAATTAGTATATCTGCTCCCGAAGATAGCTTTGCAAAGCACTCTTAGGTTTTTTTTCTTTTATTTTAAAGACAATATATACAGAGTGTTTTTTTTCCAGGTATAGAAGTTTAAGTTGGCATTACTTTCCAAGATGGCGACCGATTTAACAGCTGTCAAGTGATTTATTCTCAGTTTGGTTTGGCAATTCATCATGAATAGACTCACGCCTGAACAACGCTTCAAATTGTGCAATTTTATTTCGAAAATAATGGTCGATTTTCATAAGTGAATTTTGTTTAGCGATGAAGCGCACTTCTGGTTGAATGGCTACATCAGCAAACAAAACTCCCGCATTTGGCGTGAAGCTAATCCACAAGTGTATGTCGAAACACCGTTACATCCAGAAAAACTGACTGTTTGGTGCGCTTTATGGGCTGGTGGAATCATTGGTCCGTACTTCTTCAAAAACGATGAAGGCCACAACGTTACAGTCAATGGTATAGAGTGACTACAGTGATCGGTATAGAGCCATGATTACTAACTTTTTCATTCCTGAATTGAACAATCATGATGTCCAGGAGCTGTGGTTCCAACAAGACGGCGCAACATGTCACACAGCTCGTTCCACAATCGATTTATTGAAAGACACGTTTGGTGACCGCCTAATTTCACGTTTTGGACCTGTGAATCGGCCTCCAAGATCTTGTGATTTAACACCGCTAGACTATTTTTTGTGGGGCTATGTAAAGTCATTGGTCTATGCGGATAAGCCACAAACGCTTGACCATTTGGAAGACAACATTCGCCGTGTTATTGCCGATATACGGCCACAAATGTTGGAAAAAGTCATCGAAAATCGGACGTCCAGATTGGACTACATCCGAGCCAGCCGTGGCAGTCCTATGCCAGAATCATATTTAAAATGTAATGCCACAAGATTATCTTTCGAATACAAAAAATTCATGTCAATCGAATAATACATCGTTGTTTTATTGCAATTTAAAGTTCTATACCTCTCAAAAAATACCCTTTATAAAGATACATGTCACTTCACCACAAGAAGTATTGGAACACACTACTCAATATATACTTAGTCTTTTAAATTAATACCTGCAAACAATTTACTCTCCTGTATAACTCTAAGTATTTTATGAAACCTTAATATATAATTGTAAACTCATGTTTAAGGTATGACTCCGAATGAATGTACTAATTACTTTTGTGGTATAAGTATTAATCCTGATTTTTAAGAATTTTGAAAAATTATCATAGAACCTTTCATATTAAATAATAAGAAAAAAATTAATTGACTCTGGTCATATCTGTTTGTCACTCCATAAAGTGTTTCTACTAGTAATTATATTTAAACTGCAGTACCAGATACACAACTTTCAAATGGATATGAATTTTAATTACATGTAAAGGTATAATTTAAGCTTTTATCAATATACGTTTTCAGTAACTATAATTTAGGAATACAATATATATATATACTTGTTAAACCTAACTTTTTTAAAGAAAGCAATCCTCCGTTTACCATATTTATATATACTGTGTGCTGTACCATGGTAAATTATGGTAATGTGTGCCACACAATCCATACGGTTTCAAGGTAATCTATTAGGGTGTCAGCCTAGAAAGTTGATCTTAATTTGAACATATTCATTAAGCAATGTATGTTGAAATTATAAAATATACCAATCAGCTCAAGGAAAGCATCAATTTTATTAAGTTCTGCAGTAATTATTTTAAGCAACATTTTCCAGCGTATAAATAGTTTCTTATTCGATTACACTTTGTTTAACGTAACTTCTCAGCAAAATGTTTTAATATTTCCCGATGTTTTCATTAATGCGCTTAAATAAAACCCCTTTAAAAATAATAGGTTTGGCAAAAATTATGAATTGATTTAACTTTGCTAAAGTATTATTGATTTCAGTTAATTGAAAAAATGCTTTGGGAAACAAGAGCAAAAATGAAATTTAATCTACAAAACGGATTTAAATACAAAAACAAAAAATATATATCCCAATTTAGTGATTTCCAGATAATTTCTTCAATAGTAAATGATAAATGAAAAAGGGCAGAATAGTAGTAAATTTTAAAATTAAAATACGCACGATATCTTTTGTGCGACAACCAATAACTAACCCATGGGAAATATGTTGTCGTTGTGGCTAATACCATCTGTCTGAAGTAGTCAGAACGAGGCCCCCACGAAATTCATCGTGGTAAGGGACTAGAAGTACACCTGTCGTTGGCCTAGGACTTGAGCACCAAATAGGTGACAGTACGAATTAGCTTGGCGAAGTTCCCCGATGGAGACGACAGATGGCGACACCACCTACACCCATCTCCACAATTTTGCCATGGGACTAGAGGGGAGGGAAGTCCCCTGCACTCGTGATTCAACCCACAAGACTTTCGGACCCACTGATTTAACGAGCGTGTACTCCGTGTGTACTCGGAGGGTATTTGGTGGCATCGGGCATCGAACCCAGGCATTCCGGTCAGGAATCCGATGCTCTAACCACTATGCTACCCACTGCCTTCATGGAAAATATACTTACCACCATTAATTTTTAAAAGTCAATGGAAAAACATTTTCCAACCTATGCTTTTGTGCTACACGATTTCGGCTGTAACAACTGATTTCTAGATGTTTAAGCCGTAAAAGCAAAGGACGAACTGTAAGCTTACTGAACAATAATAAAAAAAAACTTGTCCACATGACGAACAATTCACTTAAGTAGGTGATCATATACCAATTTTACAAAAAAAACATTAAGAAGTTGCCGTTTGTGCTCCACTAAAGCAAAGGTGAAGGGATAAAAGTACATTTGTAAAGTTTGCTATGTCTCACTATGCATTGATTCCTATTTTCTGTAATTTCCTGAAAAGTAATATGTATAAGCTATTAAAGTCTCTTGCACGCTCCAAATTATAAATTCTTTTATAGATTTTAGTTTTTATAAATTTTATTTAATAAATATCATGCAGTGTGTAATAAAGGGTGTTTTTTTAGAGGTATAGAACTTTAAATTGCAATAAAACAACGATGTATTATTCGATTGACATGAATTTTTTTTATTCGAAAGATAATCTTGTGGCATTACATTTTAAATATGATTTCTGGCATACGACTGCCACGGCTGGCTCGGATGTAGTCCAATCTGGACGTCCAATTTTCGATGACTTTTTCCAACATTTGTGGCCGTATATCGGCAATAACACGGCGAATGTTATCTTCCAAATGGTCAAGCGTTTGTGGCTTATCCGCATAGACCAATGACTTTACATAGCCACAAAAAAATATTCTAGCGGTGTTAAATCACAAGATCTTGGAGGCCAATTCACAGGTCCAAAACGTGAAATTAGGCGGTCACCCAACGTGCCTTTCAATAAATCGATTGTGGCACGAGCTGTGTGACATGTTGCGCCGTCTTGTTGGAACCACAGCTCCTGGACATCATGATTGTTTAATTCAGGAATGAAAAAGTTAGTAATCATGGCTCTATACCGATCACCATTGACTGTAACTTTGTGGCCTTCATCGTTTTTGAAGAAGTACGGACCAATGATTCCACCAGCCCATAAAGCGCACCCAACAGTCAGTTTTTCTGGATGTAACGGTGTTTCGACATACACTTGTGGATTAGCTTCACTCAAATGCGACAGTTTTGTTTGTTGACGTAGCCATTCAACCAGAAATGCGCTTCATCGCTAAACAAAATTCGCTTATGAAAATCGGGAACAACGGCAATCTCGTTTTGGGCCCATTCGACGAATCTACGCCGTGCTTAATCATATTTAAAATGTAATGCCACAAGAGTATCTTTCGAATAAAAAAATTCATGTCCATCGAATAATACATCGTTGTTTTCTTGCAATTTAAAGTTCTATACCTCTCAAAAAACACCCTATGTAAAAAGAAATGCAAAATATATCCTATCTTATCCCAGTAAGTGGTAAGAACGTATTTCCCACCAAAATATTGATTTCAAAAACCAAATTAAATTGGTGTATACTAAGCTCTAAATGAATATCTTTTTATAAATTAATATCAACCCCAAAAATATTTTAAAGTAACTAGAAAAAATTGGTCCTAAAAGAGTAAAATTACGAAGATGTTCTGGATTTGTCACATATTACATGAATTAAATGCGTCGTGCAACATTTATCAATAGAAAACTCCGCCCGTAACAGGATCGTTGGTTGAAATATTAAAGAAAACAGAAAAGAGAGGGAGAAATTCGCTTTTAAAAAACATCTTAATTAACCCTTAAATATATAATCGAAGATAATTTGCCACATTTCATTGCGTTTGGTTTATTATTTTCCATCAACAAAGACCAGAATATTTTAACCCTTTATCGACTGCATTATGGTTTACTGCAGTTTTTTTCATGGGATATTTTTTCAATCACTACATTCAAATTAAAGGATATACTTAAAAAAAAATACTCAACTTTGGAAAATTTAATTAGAGCTAATTAATTAAGGATATTCAACTGTAAAATTAATTATATACACTGTTCTCTTAAAATAAATAGTCAAATCGTTTTCTAAGGTCTTGATTTGCATAAAAAAATAAGACTCTTAAATTTTGACATTAACTATTTTTCGGGACAAAATGATAATTCTCGCAATCCGCTGAGAACTGCTATTTCTCCTATAAAACTGTTCGACTTTCCCGCTAAAATACTCATCATAGAACCCATACTGCCATATATCTTGGAAGAGTGGATTTCAAAGAATATTCCTGCTAAATATTGTCAGAATATTCTCACAAATGGTTGTTCTACGTAATTTTAAAGTGAGGGATACTTATAAGTAGCGTCGGTCGATAAAGGATAAAACTGAATAAATAAATGTTGCTTATAATTTTCCTTATTCATTTAAATTAATATTAATGTATTATGTACCGTAATTGCACGAATCTAAGCCGTGCTATTTTTCCAGTGTTATTCTACTGAAAATCACGAGGGGGGGTCTTAGAATCGAAGGCAAAACATATGTTAGATGGGGAAATTTGAGTCCCTCCTACTTTTCAAAAGGAAAAATGTGACCGTCCATTGTGTACCCTAGTATTGATGACTTATCCCAATGTGCAGTTTATCTCCAGCATTCAGTCTATTCTAAACATCTCTGTCGGCTCGTATCTATGAAATATGTTTTTGTATTCACATTCTTTTAATCACCTAAACATCAAAGATATCGGTAATAGCATCCAGACAGGTTCACTGTGATGCAAATATGAAAAGGAAAGCAATTTTATAGGCAGAAAAAAAAAAAAAAGGAAGCAGAGCACTTTTTCTGGTCAATGAAAATTTGCCATGGAGGAAACAAATATACGTCGATGGTGAAATCAAAATGATATACTTATTGCTTGTAAATGTTCAACAATCATGGATAATTCTTTTGAAATTTTCATTAATACATTCTTTTTTTCAAAACAAATACTCTGGATGAAACTGAAGACGACACTGTGTGGGAAACATAATATTGACGGTTAGAGTTTTGAATTTGAAATGTTTGGTGAGTTTAACGGTTAGGGTTTTGAATGTTTGTATTTGAAAGTTTTTAATACTGGTAAAATATATTAATTTTTAACTTTTACTATTTTTCTCATTAATTTTTTTTTTAATTCTTCTATAATACATTATTTTATTTTAAAAAAATGTTTCATAACAAACAGACTGAATGACACGGAAGACGACAGTGTGTGGAAAACATAATATTGACGGTTAGAGTAATTCTAAGTTCATATTTGTATTTGAAAGTTTTTAATACTGGTAAAATATATTTATTGCTAACTTATTATTATTTTTCTCGCTAACTTTTTTGAATTCTTCTAAAGGGTGTTTTTTAGAGGTATATATAGAACTTTAAATTGCAATAAAACAACGATGTATTATTTGATTGACATGAATTTTTTTATTCGAAAGATAATCTTGTGGCATTACATTTTAAATATGATTTCTGGCATAGGACTGCCACGGCTGGCTCGGATGTAGTCCAATCTGGACGTCCAATTTTCAATGACTTTTTCCAACATTTGTGGCCGTATAACGGCAATAACACGGAGAATGTTGTCTTCCAAATGGTCAAGCGTTTGTGGCTTATCCGCATAGACCAATGACATTACATAGCCACACAGAAAATAGTCTATCGGTGTTAAATCACAAGATCTTGGAGGCCAATTCACAGGTCCAAAACGTGAAATTAGGCGGTCACCAAACGTGGCTTTCAATAAATCGATTGTGGCACGAGCTGTGTGACATGTTGCGCCGTCTTGTTGGAACCACAGCTCCTGGACATCATTATTGTTCAATTCAGGAATGAAAAAGTTAGTAATCATGGCTCTATACCGATCACCATTGACTGTAACGTTGTGGCCTTCATCGTTTTTGAAGAAGGATTCCACCAGCCCATAAAGCGCACAAAACAGTCAGTTTTTCTGGATGTAATGGTGTTTCGACATACACTTGTGGATTAGCTTCACTCCAAATGCGGCAGTTTTGTTTGTTGACGTAGCCATTCAACCAGAAGTGCGCTTCATCGCTAAACAAAATTCGCCTATGAAAATCGGGAACAACGGCAATTTCGTTTTGGGCCTATTCGATGAATCTACGCTTTGCTTGATGATCGTTTTGATGAATTGCCAAACCAAACTGAGAATAAATCACTTGACAGCTGTTAAATCGGTCGCCATTTTGGAAAGTAATGCCAACTTAAACTTCTATACCTGGAAAAAAACACCCTTTATAATACATTCTACAGTCTTTTTTTTAAAAAAAATGTTTCATAACAAATAGACTGAATGACGCGGAAGACGACAGTGTGTGGAAAACATAATATTGACGGTTAGAGTAATTCTAAGTTCATATTTGTATTTGAAAGTTTTTAATACTGGTAAAATATGTTAAGTGTTAACTTCTTATTCTTTTTCTCTTTTTTTTTTTTTTTTTTTTTTGAATTCTTCTATAATGCATTCTCTTTTTTAAAAAAAATGTTTCATAACAACCAGACTGAATGACACAAAAGACGACAGTGTTTGGGGAAACATAATATTGACGGTCAGAGTAATTATAATTTCATGTTTGTGTTTGAAAGATTTTAATACTGGTAAAATATATTAATTGTTAACTTCTTATTATTTTTCTCACTTTTTGTTTGAATTCTTCTATAAAACATTCTTTTTTTTAAAAAAAAAATTCATAACAAATAGACTGAATGACTCGGAAGAGGACAGTGTGTGGGAAACAATATTGATGTTTGGAGTTATGATAAGTTCATATTTGTATTTGAAAGAGAGAGAGAGAGAGAGAGAAAGAGAGTTTTTAATACTGGGGTAAAATATATTAACTGTTAACTTCTTATTATTTTTCTAGCTAACTTTTTTAAAAAAAATTTCTTAGGTATCGGATATAGATGAACCTTTTTCACAATTTTTTTTTCTTAAAAGCGTGTAGAGAATTGGGCTGTGGCTCAGATTCGAATAAATACGGTAAAGAAAACTCTGAAAGCTTAAATATTTATATGCGGTGCATTCAAAAAAACTCTTACAATAATCCATGCTAATTTCAATAAAAAAAGTACGAAGCGTCGATATTTACAAGGCTGTAGTCACAAAATCAAATAAAACAATCAATTACATTTCTCATGATAATTACGAGAAACAAAATTAATTAGAATGTCAGATCAATTCCGATATACAAACTTAACACGAAACTTTATTTTAGAAACTTAATTACATTTGAATACATATAAATATTTAGTAAAGAAATCGATATCTGAGGGAGATTTTCCGATAGTTCAGATCTGAGGGAAACTCCAGATAAATTTATCTCTCTCGGAGTTTTCTCAAAGGAATGTTTCAATTTTCAAAATCCTCCTCAATGATCTCGTATCTCTTGAAAACGGAGGAAAATTAAAAACTTTTAATTTATGCTTCATTAGAGGGAAACGGAGAGTTATCAATAGTCTTCAAATAATTTTATTTGTCTCCCTCTTCAAATAATTCGTCTTTAAATATAGAATAAAATTAGATATTTAAAGATGTTATCCGAGGGGGGTATTCCTATTATAGTTGACATAAAGTACATATGTTACAATAACTTCATTGTAATACTCTTATTATAATCTAAATTCCCCTACTTTTTAGAATAATTATACAGATAATTCTCAAAACGCGAGCAACTAGTCCCCAAGTGAATTTTTATATGTTTTTATGTGTGGTATCATTTACATAAAAGAATATTCTAAGTTATGAGATTTACATTTTAGAAAAGTATATATCTGTTACAATAACATATAATGGATAATATTATGTTAATAATTAGTTTAAAGGAGTAATGACTATCGCGATGTTAGTTACTTTGTTTACAAAAGATTAACTTCCTTTTTGTATCATTAACCTCTTAAGCGGGTTAAAAATAACCCCCGGCGTATATTTCCATTTCGCTAAACCAGTGCGTTGAGTGCCCGGACGTATAAACACGTCTTTCCAAAATACGATTTTTTTTCTTTGCCTGGTGTCATTAAAACTATTCCAAAGGCGCTGCAATGCAATAAGATAATTTTGATAGTGTTTACGAAGGAGATTTACTTATTTTAGAGAAAAATGTGCTTATTTCTGCCTTTTCTTTCTCCTCCAATACATTGCACATGCGAGCCTCTGTTATAAACGGAGACACAGAGGAGCGAATCGCGTTTTTTTTTTATCAACAATTAAGGGATTAAGTTAACATTTATAAGAAACGTGAACTTATTAGAACTATTTTCTAATTAATTCATTTTAACTAAGCTAAACTCAGTGGCGCAGCAGTCCATGGGAGTCAAGGCTAGGGATGAAAAGCTGATACGACCTTGTTCATCCCGATATTTGAACCCTGGAACTGTGGCGAGTAAGCTCGACACACTACCACTCAGCCACTGGGCTTAATTTAAATATTTGACTGATAATTATTTTCACAAATTTTTTTAAACAAAGAAATTGCCCGCGGTAGCCTAATGATTATGATTACGGACTCGTTGCCGGCATGCCATGTGTGGGTGTGTATGAGTTCTAGCTCTAATGCCAACGAAGACCCTCCGTGTAGGACTGATGCATGCTAAATCTGTTGGAATCAAAGTCCTCCCGTTGGCGTGGTGTGAAACTTCGGAAAAGGGGTGCCAGTTCTTGTAAAGTCTTCATGAAAGTTCGTTTCAATTAACGTTGAAAAATTTCAAGCTGTTTTCAAAAATAGTAAAATTATGCCAAGACAATAGCGTTGTATAATTTTTTTTAAAATATATTTATATCAGTGGCACACACAAGACTTTTTCGAGGGGGGGTCCAGGGTCGAAAGTCCACTATTCTCGTATCATGCTCCAATACGCCGCCCAACATATTCTTTTGATTTTATCGATTTTCGGGAACAAAAAACAGTACAAAATTATTTACTGAATGAATAACTAGCATTAATTAATAAAATTAATTATTAATAACAAATACTTAATTAAATTTTACGTACTATATACATAGGATTATAATCAATCAAAAAAAAATCAAGGGCTATGGGGAGGGGGACACGGATCCACGTACTCCCTTCTTGTGTGCGTCATTGATACATACATATATAGACTAGCCGTTACCCACCCGCTTCACTGGGTATTTCATGATGTTGTATATATGTATACTGTTTACATATATATTAATTATTGATATCTAGCATTAAGAATTCGATGGTATTGAAAAATATATTTATAGCTGTTACACTCTCGCCCCTTGATATAAAAAGAACATAAATTATAATATCTAACTTCTATTTATATCTAAAATAGAAGTAGAAAGATGTTTTTCGCTCACTTAACCTGATAATCAAGTGGATTTCCACCAAAGCAATTTTAAGTGGATCTCTACTCCATAAAATAAACAACGTGCTAAATTTCAAGTCTAAATCTAACACAGCAAAAGCGGAATTTTTATCATCAATACATCGTTGTCAGCATTCTTAGCGGATTCCAATTCAATAAAAGAAGCATGCAAACCAAATTTTACTATTATAGACTTAGGAGTTCAAAAACGGGAATTTTGTCTATCAATACGCCTCAATAAATCTCCCCGCTTCACCCTGGAGTTGATTTCCGTAAAATCCATTCTTAGTGGAACTCTATTCAACTAAAGAAAAAAGTGCTCAACAAATTTCAAGCAAATGAGTTAAATTCAAAAACAGGAATTTTTCTATAACACGCCTTAATCTCTCACAACCGCACTCCTTTGGGGGTCCGTTTTCGCAAAACTCTTTGTTATAAGAACTCTATCCCATGAACGGAACATACCTTCTAATTTTCAAGCAGGTGGTTCTATTAGTTGAAAAGCGGAAATATTCATCTAGTACACCCCTTAACCCCCCACGTGACCCTTGGGGATCAATTTTCCCTAAAACTATTTTGTAGCGGATCTCTACACCATGAAAGGAATCCGCTTACCAAATTTTAAGACTGTACGTCTAATAGTTTAAAAATGGAAACAATTATCAATATTGCCCCCTTAAGCCCCCGCAACGCCACTTAGGAAGCAATTTTCACAAAACCCATCTTACAACAGATCTCTACTTAATGAATGGAATCTGCTTACTGAATTTAAAGATTTTACGTCTCATAGTTTAAAAAAGGAGTTAATTGCCTGTAACGCCCCTTAATTCTCCACAACGCCACTTGGGGTCGATTTTCACAAAACCCATTTTGCAGCGGATCTGTACTTTATGAAAGGAATCCGCTAACCAAATTTCAAGACTGTACGTATAATAGTTTAAAAACGGAAATAATTATCTATAACGCCCCTTAAGCCCCCGCAACGCCACTCACGAAACGATTTTCACAAAACCCATCTTATAGCGGATCTCTACTCAATGAATGGAATCAGCTTACGAAATTTTGAGATTTTACGTCTAATAGTTTAAAAAATGGGTTAATTGCCTATAACGCTACTTAATTCTCTACAATGCCACTTGGGACTCAATTTTCACAAATCCCATTCTGTAGGGGATCTGTACTCTATGAAAGAAATCCGCTTACCAAATTTCAAAACTGTACGTCTAATAGTTTAGCAAAGGAAATAATTATCTATAACACCCCGTAACGCCCCTTGGGGTTCGAACTTTGCAAAATTCGTTCTTAGCTGGCGTCTACTCCATGAAGGGAACCTACCTACCAAATTTCAAGTCTGTAGGTTTAATAGTTCCGGAGATATCGTGATTAGTCAGTGAGTCAATGAGTCAGTCAGTGAGTGAGTGAGTGAGTCGCTTTTCTCCTTTATATATATATATATATATATCAATGATGCACACCTGATGCACAATGAAGGACACCTGAACAACCGAGATTAAAAATTATAAAAGGGGTGCTGCAGTATTATAAACATTGCTGACTTAGGACAGCTAATATAATAAAGTGGGGTTGAACATGTTTTTTGGCTAGCCAACCTTCCCCCTTTATGTAAATAATACTGAGCAAAATATATATATATTCATATTCCGCTCCTAATACAGATTAAAAATCAATGAAGGAAAAAAAAGTTTTATACGTGTATAAACACGTTTTTATATGAAAACCTTTATTCACTCTTCTTTAATAACGCTCACATTCGATTTATATTATTTACTAGCCTAATTGTGTAGTTCATACATAATTTGTATAAAATTTCAATCATACAAACAACATGAAAAATATCAGTTTGTATATTTCGGTGAAGATCACTCTAGAAAAAAATATATATTTATAATTTTGACACCATAAAATAAACAGAAAAGAAATGTTTACTAACAGAGTCTAGAAGAATGCTGCATAAAGTAGTTGATACACTTTCAATAAAAAGTTTCTATAAAAGGTTTCCTTATCTTTTAAAGCAAAATTCTTAAGAAAAGTGATTACTGCTTACATTTTGCCTTAACAAAGCACTTGTTTTGAAAAAGATTTTAGAACTTTGATTAAGCTCTTTCTTTTCTCATAATACATTTAGCTAGAAGGCTGGAGATTCACAAAAAATAGATATTTTCCCATAGATAAGATCAAAAAGGTTGATTTCTGACCCTTTTGAACCTTTTTTTCATTCACTGTTAAATATTTGATTGAATGGAAAATATTTTTATTATTATTCATTTATTGGAAAAAAATAAAGGAACGTTAAATACATAATCAGCTTATAAATTATGAAAGTACAAACTTAAAACTTTAACAAAAATAAAGTTAGCCTTTGTAGCCATCATTAATATTTTGTTTAGTTAAAATTTATCTTTGCACAGTTACCTTAATTCTTTCAAAAGAATAAAAATTTATTATGTATGCTATAAATATCACCAAATTAGCGGAATCAAGTAATTGGTAAAATTTTAAAAATATTTATGATTATATTCTAATACACACATATGTATAAATTGTAAAGAGTGTTTTTTTTCCAGGTATAGAAGTTTAAGTTGGCATTACTATCCGAGATGGCGACCGATTTAACAGCTGTCAAGTGATTTATTCTCAGCTTGGTTTGGCAATTCATCAAAACGATCATCAAGCGAGGCGTAGATTCGTCGAATAGGCCCAAAACGAGATTGCCGTTGTTCCCGATTTTCATAAGCGAATTTTGTTTAGCGATGAAGCGCACTTCTGGTTGAATGGTACGTCAACAAACAAAACTGCCGCATTTGGAGTGAAGCTAATCCACAAGTGTATGTTGAAACACCGTTACATCCAGAAAAACTGACTGTTTGGTGCGCTTTATGGGCTGGTGGAATCCTTTTTCAAAAACGATGAAGGCCACAACATTACAGTCAATAGTGATTGGTATAGAGCCATGATTACTAACTTTTTCATTCCTGAATTGAACACTCATGATGTATCCAGGAGCTGGGGTTCCAACAAGACGGCGCAACATGTCACACAGCTCGTGCCACAATCGATTTATTGAAAGCCACGTTTGGTGACCGCCTAATTTCACGTTTTGGACCTGTGAATTGGCCTCCAAGATCTTGTGATTTAACACCGCTAGACTATTTTCTGTGGGGCTATGTAAAGTCATTGGTCTATGCGGATAAGCCACAAACGCTTGACCATTTGGAAGACGACATTCGCCGTGTTATTGCCGATATACGGCCACAAATGTTGGAAAAAGTCATCGAAAATTGGACGTCCAGATTGGACTACATCCGAGCCAGCCGTGGCAGTCCTATGCCAGAAATCATATTTAAAATGTAATGCCACAAGATTATCTTTCGAATAAAAAAAATTCATGTCAATCGAATAATACATCGTTGTTTTATTGCAATTTAAAGTTCTATACCTCTAAAAAAACACCCTTTAGTAGAAAAATAAAAAATCGTAACTCAACATAAAATTCTCTTTTAAACACGCCTTACGTAAAAACCCTGAGATAAAAAGTTACCTGTGTAAAATAGGAGTTTATATGTGACAACATAACTTATATCACTAAATATTGTAATACTATCTGCAAAATCCGGTGTATAACGCGCACTTTCAATACAAAAAATAAGATCAAAGCTTACGACTGCACGTCATACGCCGCATATAAAAATAAGAGCTTTATAAATAAAAATAAACTACTTTCCTTCTTAACTTAGAGAATTTTTGTCTTTGAAGTATACCTTATTTTTTTTTCTAGGGCTTAGAATTTTACCTCTAATAAATTTCGGGACCTAAGAGCATTGCGCACATACATTTCAGGTTTCTTCACAAAATAGGGGGCGCGCATTATACGGCGAATATATCTAAAAATTTTAAAAATGCAGCTTTTGAAAGTATAGTTGTGCTTTATACGCCGGATTTTATAGTATTTTAATTAAGTTATTTTAAAATATATTTATAATTATCTTTAAAAGAGTTTTCATACTTTTCCGTAGATCCTTAAAAATGACAATATTTAATTATTTGAAAAAAAAATTCTGTCCTTAAATGTTTTAAAAAAGTAACTGCATTAATTTCATAAAATTTGTTTAAATAATTTAGTTGTTGCAAACACTTTGAATAATTAGTCTTTTAGATTTCTAAGATTTTTTTTTAAACATTAATGTTCTAAACAGGAATTTTTGAAAAAAATACTTTTACTAATTCGAATTTTTATTCTTAAAAACAAGCATTCATTATTCTTTTCTTTATATTTGTACATCTTGATCAATTCAGGAATCTGTGTGTATGTAAAAAAAGAGAATGAAATGTGTGGGTGTGCGTGTTTGATTGCGTGAAAGGGAGAAGATTTCAAAATTCTGCTAAAACAAACTAAATAAGAATACCTTACGTAATTAAGAAAAATCGCACGGAATCTTATGCTCTTAATGATGAATAAGACACTTCCTAGGAAGTGGAGTGTTAAACATCCTTTACACAGCATATATGTGGCTTACAGAATCTAGAACCCACTGAAGATATATTACTTTGCGTTATAAGGATGTATGTAAGGGTGGTTAGTTTTAGATGCATTCATTGTTCACCCATGTGACGGCCTGGTTTTTAAGAATTTTTAGGAAATTGTTTTTGACGACCAGTAAGATGATAGAACTTCACGGTTTTTTATCAATTATTTATATGTATCTTAAGAGTATTATATAATTTTTTAGCCAAAAATATCCAATAGAACGTGAGTTATAGCGCTCTGAACACACTTGCCTCGAAAACTGGGCGCTCACTTCCTCCACAATTCCGACTGAATGGCTTATCTGAAATAATACAAATTATCGGGGCGTTTTAATCTATAAGCTTAAATGCATCCAATGAACTATACAAATGAAAATATCAAAAATTGTATTATTGGCAGACCTCTGAAGAAAAGTTTCGATTTTCATGGGGTTTTGGTTATGTTTTTGCTATAAAAAATAGAAATATTTTGAATTTTGGAATGATCGTAGTTTATATATATATATATTTGGTGCGTATATTTGTGTACCGAGTCTACCCAATAAATTTGAAGCCATTCGGTCGAACCGTTCTTGAGATATAATAGAGGTAAGTTTAAAAAACACAGTTTTGGAAAAAAAACACGCTTAAAGCTTTAAGTCCGATTAAAACAATGAAAATCTTAACTTGCTCTTCTAGCACCTGCTTCTTTATAACGACTTCCAAATTTTAAGAAATTATTTTGCCACCCTATTCTAGGCAAGTTAAGGAAGCAATTTATGCAAAAAAAATATTTTTGATTTGTTGAACCCATCACATGGGTGAACCCCCTTATACAACATACATTATAAAACAGCCCTATTCGTGTGGCTGTTACTGTATTCCTTTTAAGTCTTCCTAATTGGTATGAGAATTATCACTTAAACTCTCACTTATCACTAATTAAACTTATTTTATCGTCACACAGTAAAAATTTCCACGTGAATCAAATACCTAATTCTTGCAATTAGATGCTCGGCTTTTGGAAAAATCTTCATCATGCAGGTAAATTGCTTCCATTTGCTGAACACCATTCGTTTGATGAGTACCATGCTGCATGTCTATGTAAAATGTAATGATGTCTAATGTAGAATTATTGTTCAACTTAACATTTGCATTAACATTGCGACGGATCTATACGCGTACCTTCTTTTAATCCTCTTGGGAAATCTTTGGGCCATCAATTCCCGTTTATTCACAGCCAACTCTTTTGAAGAAGAAACCGTGATATTCAAATTAAGTCTACTATATGTAGTCAAGGTTTCTAGCTAACAATGAGGAGAAGGAGAGAGAATGTTGTGAAATGAAATTGATTACTACTGGTCAAGTATTATAACATTTTATAGAATATTTCACCCAAAGATTCCCAAGATGATTAAAAGAAGGTATGCGTATAAATCCGTCACAACATTATACCTAACATATGAACTGATGAAGATTTATCCCATCTCTGGTTCTTATACAAGCTATATAGTATTTAACAGTTAACTCTTGTTGCCAAGCGAGGTAGCAAAATTTTATCCAATTGTCGAGTTAAATCAGAAAGAACCTGAGAGAATTGAAGGTAAATTCTTATCATAATGCAAATACGTTTTCTTAGAAAGAGATCTGGTTATCTAATTATTAAGGGAAATGTCTAATAAAAATGAAAACTATCATTAGAGAAAATATTGTATACACCCGGATATTATGCTACTGAGATGTTAGCCAGTAATACTTGTATCGTGAAATGAAGAGCTACATACTGAGATGTAAAAACAATTTACATTGTTCACTCATCAAATGAAATGGTATATCCCAGAAGAGAAAACTTTTGTTTCTCTCTTAGCTATGATATGGGCATAGTCATTTTTGAGTCCGAAGGTTTTTTGATATCTCTAGAATGTCAGGTTTTCGAAATTCATATCGAATAGGAAGATAATTCTTCTGATCAGTGATATTCTAGGTCGTAAAAAAAGTCGGCTGTAAGTGCAAGCATGCTTGTTAGTTGGTACAGTGAGGAATAAGAAATGCAATGTAAAACCCCTGAACTCAGCCCAATTTCTTGAAATCGGGTATTTACGTATTATACAGTCGACTAATTTCACCAAATCAGAATATGTTGCCAATTCGAAATATGTCACCGAAGATTGTCATCTTAATATTCTTATTGCTTTTCAACAAGCGAGAAGACGGTTTTCCATTACTGGCTGCATATAGCGTCATTTGTTGAAGATTTTGCGTTATTAATCAACGGTATAATACGTATGTACCCAGAATGTGTTCAATTCCTGTGATTTCATAGTCACATAATAATGAAAACCACGTATTTTTAGCCAATCAGTTCAAAAATTCATGTGATGTCATAGTCACACTATAAAAGCAATAACATGTTTCTAGCTAATCAGTTCATGTGCTTCGTTGTTGCTAACTTTTGATCTTTTGAAGAGTACACATTTTTCAACAATAATAACGCATATAGGTAGACAAAATGCATTTTATTGAAAAGTGCATGCTTAAAGTAAGATTTTTCTTTCATAACATTTGATAAAACGAAATGTTAAGAAATGAAATTTTATAAAATATCTAAATTTTACAAATTGAACAGCAAGTACATTTAATTCAATGGCTGTTTTGAATTCGATGTAGAACACGTGTTTTAAAATACACGTCATAAATTGAGCTCATTGTATATCAACAGCCTTTGAAGTCAGTAGTGTATCAGTTACATGTCGTTTTGTCCGTAATGATGAATCAGATGCTGTGAAAGCCACTCAGACGATCTATTTTGTTGTCTTTTTATATCATTTGCTAGCTTTGCTGACTGTATGTTTTGTAATGACTCAATTATTCGAACAACATCATCATATGGCGTCATCGCTATGACCTAAATGTTGAGGTATTCTTCAACATGAACGTTTTGCACTGTCCACCTCAATTGTTCATCTTCATCAAGTGATGGCTGGTAAGCATATTGTGCGTGAATTCATATGCGAGGCGATATTGGTAAGTTAAACTGATCGAATGTGGAATTTAATTTAAATTAAAGTTATGCCGTAAATTTGGAATTTCTTCTCGTTTATATCTGGAAGTTCAATTCAAATGCTTTGGAAATCCAACTACACATTCTTTGTGAGCGTCGAAATTTAATTATTTCCATGTAGGTTTGAAAGGTATTAGCATGAGGAATTCATTTACAATTAATAGGTCTTATTTAGTGTTTGCTTATTTATATTATTTCTTATGAATTACATAATTATTCAAAACAAGTATTTACATTATTAAGCATATTTGGTTAAAAATGTGGATCAGCCGGTGCTTGTAACAGAAATTTCTTTCAAATTGAAAAACATTTAATACTATACAAACGTTTTGAAATTATTGATTAAGTGACCTTGTATTGAGTAAAATATGGTATACAGCTTCCGTTGAATGATTCTTTCCTTTAGTGTGAGTGAGTAATTGTTTATTAATGTCGCTCTATAAGGCAACGTGATGGTTATTGGCGATGAACCAAACTCAAGTGATGAAAACGACACTTAAGCTGGCACCTCCTCTCCAAGCTACCACACCCTGCCAACTGGAGGATTTTGAGCCACTGCAGATTTATCATGCATCAACCCCTCAGCACGTCGAATCTTTAGTAGTACTAGGGTTGGAGCTCGTGACCATGACCTCTAGGCTACCTTAGTCATTCCTTGAGTCTGGACTTATCCTTATTTCATCCCAGTATCCTTGAGATCTTAACTTATCTTCTAGAGAGATAAATCAATTTATATATATATATATATATATATATATATATATATATATATATATATATATATATATATATATATAACCTCATTTCTGGTTTCTTTAAAATACACTTTTAAACTTGTTGGTTCGGTGGCTTACAGGTAGCGTGCTGGCCTCAGAAGTCCACGTTTGCGGGTTAGATCCCGACTGCAGTCAATAGATTTCCTGGATGCGAAAATCGTAAGCACGCATGTCATATGATCGTGGAACATGTAAGAGATCCCTTGAGTATTGATTTGGTTCCGGTACTCAAAGCAATGTTTAGCATGCAACGAGAGCTTTAATTGTGAATAAATTTTAAAAATTTGGTAGCGGGAATCACCATTAGATAGCGCCACCAAAGAAATGGCTCTCACACTTGGAGACTTAAGCTGAATTCACAACAAGGCTGTCAGCGTCGAGCGTCTAGCCAATCAGAGACTTCATCTCGGGCGAGATGAAGTCTCTGATTGGCTCGACGCTGACTGCCTTGGTGTGAATGCGGCTTTACCGTGTCTACAAAGGCTTAGCTGTCAAATATAGCCCATTTAAAAGAAAAAATAAAACTTCCTCTCGATCAAATAGTTTCCCCAGTATAATGAATAGAAAATACAATGATTATAAGCAAAAAAAAATTATTTAGAATTAAAAAGAAAATTCTATAAACATGAAAGACTTATAGTTCTGCGAAATAAATAAAAAAATAGATCTTAGATACTTCTTTGATGATTAACGGAAAGTTAATATTCATTTATTACGTCAAAAATCCAATTATCTTCGAATAAAATTATATATTAATATTATACTTAAAGGATTAAAAATAACTTATGCTTATTTAACAACATCATTTTGCTTTTTATCTTTAATCCTGAAGTACACGTATCATTTATTATAATCTATAATGGTTCTCTGAAAAATCTGTGACGCATATTTACTAATCTTCTGAATAAATATTTTCTTATCTAAATCGATTTTCCATGAAGAGAAGCGCTTAGCATCCCTATTATTATTTTGTCGTCATGGCCAGAAAGAAAAATTTCGTTTCCTTTAAAAATCGATAGACCTAACTCTTTAAAGCAAACTTTGAAGCATAATTAATTCCGAGATTATTAGTTAGAAAGCTGGTATTAAAGTCTTAATCGACAAATTAATTAATCTTTTTACGCACTTAATGCTTAAGACCTGAGGAGTTAATGTGTAGTTCAACATTTTGAATGGATGCCATTAGGATTAATAATGTGATAAGTAACTGGCCGCCAACTCTAGATCTGACTAAGTTTCTAGTTAGTCATGTTAATTAATGATTCAACTAAATAAAGATTAGGTAAATTTGAAACGTTATTAGTAGTTTTTTTTATAAAAAAAACTTAAATTAAAAAATGGTTTGTGTTAGAATTAAGAAAACACCGGGAAATTATTATTGGGATTTTATAATTTAGGATACATCTGAAAATTAATTATAAAGATTATTTTAACTTATATTTCCATCACAGCAGCTCGTAATATATTAGGGAATGTATTATAACATATTGCAACAATTTTAATTCGTAATTGAATTGTTGCATGAGTTTCTTCTGCAGCAGTTAATATTTTTCCTTAAGTCAAAATTGATTAATTACACGCTACATAAAACATTCGTTAGACCCGTACTTAACTATGGAACTAAAACTTTGACTTTGATTAAATCACAGATTGAACAACTAGACATATTTGAGTGAAAAGTTCTTAGATATATCTTTGGTGCTATGAATGAGATTAGACCAGGGGTACTCAACCTTTTTTTCTGCTGGACCGCATACATATGTCAGACATTTCACGCGGGCTGCATACATACGTTAGTTATTCCACGTGGCCCGCAACATGAGGATAAATGGGGGAGGGGAGGAGAAATGCTTTAAGATCAAGTTAACATTGGAAATATAAAATGTGGAAAATTGATCTTAATATTATAATTCCTGTTTTGCTTTTTTTAATTATTACTTTATATATATATATATATATATATATATTTGTTACTAAAAATAAATTAAAATCATTTAGGAAACACTCCTTCACAATGTATGCATCAGTAAACGGTTTCATATGATTACTAATAATATAACAAAATTCGTGGGATGTCTATGTTACGGCTGTGATATTACCACTGACGAAACACTTTGTTGCTGTTGCAAGGATTATTTAAGAAAAAGCCTATTTATATCACCTCTTGAAAGAGATCTTCGAGGGAAAGTGTCATTGAATGAGAGAGAGAGAGAGATTCCTGTTTATTGGTATTTTTTAAATACAGCCCTTTCGTGAAAAATCAAACAATTACTTATCCTTGTTTGTTTTTTACTACAAAATAGTCAACTTCTTAATCGTCTTGAAACGATATAATTTCTTCGAATATTTTTCGCGTGCAAGATATGAAAGATAAATAAAAATTAATTCCGCCCACTGTTTATTCCACTGTTGTCTGTTATTACTAACCACAACTGTTCAAAATATAAAAAGAATATCAATTCATACCCGTACGATACTTGACGACGAAAAGCAAGATTGTGATATATTATATTTCTTTAGAAAGAATTTCCCACCAATTTTTTTATACAATTTTCGTAAATAAGTGAATTTGTCAGAGCAATGAGCCATGGCCGGGCCACATGTGACCCACAGGCGGCAGGTTGAGAATATCGCTGGACAAGACTGTGGAGACAATGACATAATTTTGAACTATATAAGTTATTTAAAGAAGCAGATGTCATTAAATCCATCAAGATTGGTCGTTTGAGGTTTACAAGCCACATCTTCCGGGTTCTTGACGTTCATAATTTTCAATAAGAAGCCTATTGGAACTGGAACTAGGGGTAAGCCCAAATTGAGACGGACTGATTGTGTGGAGAATGTTTTTGAAGTTTTAAGAGTGATTAATCGAAGAATGGTTGCTAAAAGGAGAGCGAAATCGAAGAAGGTTCTTATGAAGACCTTGGCCCACCCAGGGCTGTTGTGTCAATAGAAGAAGAAAAGTTAATCTAGCTTTAGCAATTATTTAACAAGGAACTGTATCGCCTAGTGGTCATGGTCGTAAGCTCGTGACCAACATTGTCGAATCACGGGATCCAAACCTAGTGACTCTGTGAGAGACTAGGATCTCTCTCTTGAATGCATAGATCTATGGAAGGAAGAGAAGAATCGCTAGCCACAATCCAATCAATCTATTTATTGATCTCACAAAATAGTAGCACAGATTCAATTAATATCAACAAGAAGATAGTTTCCTATAAATCTAACAATATAAGTGGAACAACAGCGAAATATTGGCATTTGTTTTCTTTATTTAAAACAGTAGCTTATGAATTAAGAATTCACAAACTGATCCTATAAGACCAGAGAAAAAATTCTGTATAATGTAAAACTAATTGGGAAATGGTTTTCAAAAACGCATACATCAATAAAAATTTTAAAAAAAAGATTCCCTAACCTATGCATTAAAACACAATATTTTTGAAACGTTATCGAATATATGCACATTGTTCCTATTTAAAAATTCAAGTTGTGTGTGTTATTTAATAAATTTCATTAAAACTTCACTTACATATGCAGCCAACGAAAAACGTTATTCCTTAAAGGATTATTGAATAATTTAGAATGTCTTAAAATATGTGAATCAATAAAAGTATGAATAAGTATTTTAGATGAATATCCTTCACCAATATAAGTTATTATCCCCATCATAGAGAAGAAATATATGTCTCGCGAAAAAACAAAATTAATCGAAATTTTTGGTAATCAGCGATGCTAGACATTGATTTTTCTTCTTCAATGGTCTTCCATTTGTTTCAAAGTCGATATCCGTTACACTACTTCTATTTCTTTCAATACAGCATTGACTTCCTCATAAATAAGAAATTCTGCAGGCAACTGCATTGTAGGATATCACTTGGGTCCATAAATCTGCTGTTACATGAGAATACTTGTCAATACAATGTACAAGTACAGTCAATCCTATGTCTGATATTGCTAAGACAGCAATAATTCATTACCAATTTCCCACTACGATCTGCTCCTGAGAGTTATTCTGATTAATATTATGTTTCTAAGCCCAACCCGATGAAAACGCTTGTTATTATTGATATTGTTATTGTTTTGTTATTTAAAGAAGGAGAATGGTTATTAATAAAAAAAGGAATTATTCTTAAGTTTCTGTAACTCTTATTTGGAAAAAAGTGTCTGATTTCTTCTTTTAGACACCTGTGAAAGAAAGAAAATAATTTGTTTTATTCACTTTTTCACAATTTTGGAGTTCAATCACTGAATGGAATTATTTGTAGCAATATTCTGATGCTGCTAATATTTAAGGGCCACAGTTAAGATTCTGTGATGTATTTCCTCTCGCATTCATCAGTGTTCGGAAATTTAAATGAAGATCAGCCATAATCAAAACAAATATACTTTATTAATCCTTTGACACGTCTCAACAACCCAGGTTAGGAAATACACCTATAATTAAGTAATGGAGCAAAAGCGAGATAGACGAGATATTTAGTATTTAATTACGATTTGAATCACTTACTTTTGGAACGTTTTGGTAATATACGTTCTAAATAATTGTAATTCCGCTCTTAGTTATTCAACTTCTAGTCGATATTATTATTATTCAAATATATCTTAGTGACTAAATCGCCAATTATCAATCTTAAATATTTAGTAATTAATCGACGAGTCACTCTCCACTAGCTTTCTACTACTTTACGCGTTCATCACTAACTTCTATCATCTATAACTCCTAAACTCTCGCTCTCTCAAATTCAAGAGTTAATGCTTAAATATAAGCCTTGACTTGCATAAATTGCATCTTCTTCTTCGTGAGAAAGTTTTCAATAGAGCAATATTTAAAGAAATAGATTTTCCCCAAGGTGATTAGTAGGAGGCTCGCCGTTACAATTCAATAAACAAAAAACAATTTTTTTTAGAATAAATTTTTTAAATTACTATTGGGGGGTTGTGGAATTTAACCAGTGCATACATAGTGCATTCTAGGTCTGAAATGGTCAGGAGTTGGTATCTCTTGTTAGTGTAGCACCATTCACCACAAGTAATTTTGACACCATGTTTCCTCAATTTGAGGAGGCACCTGAACTCTGACGATGTGAAACGGTACTAGTAATCTACTGTTGCCGAGAGCACTAAGCCAAACAGGCCCTCAAATGATCTTTTTTATCCCATATAATGGACACAGTCGTCTTCTTGGCAACGACTTGGGCCCGGTTCGAATCCGTACAACTTGGGCTTACAAGGCCAGCGCCAAACCAACTACTATACCCAGCCGGCTTTTAGACTAAATTATTCTATACATATTTTTGTATAATCACACAAAATTCAAAAGCTCTGAGTTTTAAAAAAAGTCCACACAGTTACAAAAACTTAAATGTTCATTTTAATTCACATTTTAATAGAAAATAAAAACTTTAAACTGATTTTTCTTAGAAAAAACATCAATATTTTTCTTTATTTCAAAAGTTAAGGATTTTTTTATATTGTGCCAAAAGCTTTGATACGTTTTCTAACTGTTGCTATTAATGCACGTAACAAAAATTGGTATATATTTTTTAATCAAAGCAATACTTATTTCTAAAAAAAACTCTTCAGGTTATAAATTTTTCAAGGAATTTTCAATAAGCCTTAATAAAATAAGTGTTTTACGAATATGACATTTTAGAATAAAATCTGTACCATCTTTAGCTATACATAGTTCGATGTTCTAGTGAATTTAATTTCATTTGTGTACGTCAATTAGTGTTAGAGTAACATTTTATAATCACTTCATTAATTTTTAAATTTTTCTTTAAGAAAATTAAATGGTTGGCTTTTTATGATATTTTGAGCACAATGTGTGTGTATTTTACATAATACATACACGTACAGAAACCTTTGTGAAAACCACTTTAAATCAAATATTTTTTTTATAAATCGTACCATGTCCCCTTAAAGTTAAAATATATTTGTTTTAAACAACTTAAATGAAAATTAAAAGTCTGATCATGCATATAGCCTTAAATCCAAAATAAATGAAGATAAGGCACTAAGATAGTATAGTGTTATATACATATTATATTATAATAATTATATATGTTCTAAAAGCTAAGCGTAGTAAATGTTTTGAAATGAGACTTAATGTAATGAATTAATTCATAGACAATAAATATTAATGGATATCTTCCGGAAAAAATATTTTGTTCTTTCAAAATTTTTACCTTTTCACTAAAGATAAAATTCAGACCAAAAACTAATATTAATTCATTCGCGATAAATATTTTCTCAATATAAATGTCACTTGAATTAAAAAGATATTCAAAATAAAATATTGTAATGATTCCCTCGACGAAGTGAAAGTTAACTCGAATATTTTTATTTTTCGTTAAAATTGATAAGTGTGTTCGACTTGCAACTTTAAATAAAACGAAAAAGCATTATTCATCCTTTGAATAATCTAATTCATCTAGCTTTCGTCTCTAGATAATAATAGAATTAAACTTAATATCAAATAAGTAGGAATTCAAATCAGATTATGAAAACGGTCTTCTATGGGTGGGAAATATAAATAAAAATGCAAATAATATAATTTACTTTACTGTTCTTACAGAGCAAACAATGGCTTGAGTTAGGATAAAATTAAATAAACGCGAGTTCATAAATAATTTATATTCACAAATAAGTGCATTTTTATGTTACGATTTTTTTATTTTGTGCTGCTTATTCCTCTTAAAGAATTCTCCATTATAAGTTATATAGTATTTTCTTTCTAAAAACTGACGATAAAAATATTTGATGGTATAACATGTGTTCAGAGCCTAATTTAAATCTCGTATTATTTTAAATTAAACTTATGAATTTTTTCGGACATTGCAACTTCTTATGAATTCATATCATAACTACGGTATTCTAAAAGTAGATTTATTGGCTTCTGGTATGACATTTTAGGGAATAGTTTAACAAATTATTTTTAACTCTTTCTGAGAAATATTTTTAATCTGTTTTTATTGTTTTAGGAGTTTTTCCGGTTATATCATAGAAATTTTCAACGTCTGTAATATTTTTCTTGCATTCTGAAGTTTATAGTTTCTCGCAATTCCATTTTTTATAACTCTTCAAAAGAAAAATCTTAAAACGCTAAAAACTGAAGAGTACTGAAACCAAATGAATGTGTCTTTTTCAAAAAATAATAAACAATGTTCGTATGTTACATATAATGAATTATTAGGACATAGGTTATCTAATAGAGTTTCGGCTATTTTAGAAGTTTCTAATATCTTTATTTGTCTTACTTTCTGAACAATTTCCAAACAACATTTCAAAAGAAAAATCTATCTATGCCAAAAGTAGAAAAAAGTACTCAAAGCAAAAGAACACGTAGTTTTATAAAAATAAAATGAAAAAAAGGTCGTTCAGTTACTTATTAAGAAGGCTCTTATGAGAGTCTATCTAGTAAAGTCTCGGTTATTTTAGAAATTTCGAACATGTTCAATATTAGTTTTGCAACCTGAATATCATTATCATTCACCATTCGATTCTCATACAACATTTCAAAAGAAAAATCTTAAAATTTAACTAATTGCAAAGCTAAAAATGATACAGCATTAAAATAAAATAAAAATGTCGTTAAATGTATTGAAACTTTTTTCGAATGTTACTTATGAAATACGATTATGGCACATGTTATGTAGGTTTTCTAATACAATTTCATCTATTTTAGAAATTTCTAATGTTTTTAATATTTGTTTTACTTTCTGTATATCATAGTTATTTGCATTTAGATTTTCATACATTTCAAAAGAAAAATCTTAAAATTTTACCCGTTGTCAAAAATTGTTAAAACGTATGAATGAATATGTCCTTTTCTAAAATTAATAGAAAATTGTGTTCACAATTCGATTTTTGTACGACGCTTCAAAAGAAAAATCTTATGATTTAATCTAGAGCAATGCTAAAAAATGATATAAAGAATACTCAAATCAAATGAATGTGTCGTTTTCTAAAAATAAAGAAAAAATGTACGTATTTTACTTATTATAAAAGATTATGGCACCATATGTAATAAATAGCGAGATTTATGGCCCACTTAGTTCCATTAACGACCATTAAGAATAATAATGGGGACTTCCGAACGTTCGATTGAGCCTCAAAGCTCTCCCCTTGTTTGATACGAAAAGTGTTAACAACTTAAATATCGTCCTCATCTTTCATAGTTCAAAATTATGTGCTCGTCTCCTATAGCCTATAGAGAAATGTCGATTGACACTAATTAATTATTATTTATTGGCTGCTAACTGATGTAAAGAATAGTTACCAATTAAATAAATAATAAACTGGTTTTGAATGAATCCACAGAATCAATTGAATTATAAAAAGATTTTAGATTCCTATTATGTTTACTCTTATAGGATTTTAGGAGGCCTAAAGTCTGACTGTGACAACAAGTATGCAATCCTTTGTATGATCCGGCTTTTGGACAAAAACCTGACTTTGCAGGGAAGCCTTAATATTTTCCGTTACGCCACTGTTTGGCACCCCCTATCCAAACTACCCCATCATACCTACAAGATGACTTTGAGCCACGATAGACTTAATGTGCATTAGCCCCTCTACACGGCGTGTCTTCATTGGCCCTAGGGCCTGAATTCATGACTCGCCTGCCACGAGTACGGGATTATAACCCCTAGGCTAACATGGTCTTCGTAAATTATAAAAATCCCAATTAGAATTCCCCAGTGTTTTTCAGTTCTAACACAAATAAATTTTATTAATTTTCCTTTATTAAAAAAATGCTAATAAAGATGCAATTATTGATGTACACAAATTAATTATTTTTTTTATATTTATTAATCAATTGATTTCCACGTGAGTCTTAAATTTTAAAGAGATTCTTTAACTCATTATAAAGCTATTGCGAACGGAACTCTTTATACGAGGATGACACCTGAGCTGGCACCCCATTCAGCGAACTTCCACATCACACAAACGGGAGGACTTCGAGCCTCGACAGGGGCTGCGGTAGCCCAGTGGTTAAGGTATCCAACCATGGCAGGCATGTCATGAGTTCGATCCCAGTACCACTAAAGACCCGCCGTGTAGGGCAGCGATGCACGTTAAATCTGTCGAGAGCTGAAACGTCCTCCCGTTGGTGTGGTGTGGTAGTTAGGAGAGGGGGTGCCAGCTCAGGTGTCGTCCACGTCACTTGACCATGGTTCAAAATTACGTGGTCCGTCGCCAAAAGCCCTCGTGTAGCTGAACAGTGCGACGTTAATATTAACTCACTCACTCGAGCCTCGACAGAATTTTAATGTGATTTAGCACCTCTACACGGCGTGTCTTCTGAGCAGTGTTCTCCAAGCTTTTTATTGCCACGTACCAGTCAACGCTTAAAAGTTTTACCTTCGCCTATTGCTCCCCTCCCCAAGGGCCGAGGTAATTTAAATAATTTTAATGTAATTGTTTTTAATTATGCATTCAAAATAAAATGCAGCTACACCCAAAACGAATATAAAGTGATTGAATTCACTGGAACGCTGAGCACAATACACTACGGTAAATAAAATGGAAATACAGTAAAACCTGTTTTTGTGTGGTCCTTTTTTTATGCGATTTTGTTTTTGTGCGACCGCATAAAAAAATTCTGCAGTATTTCGACGAATTTGTTTGTTATATGTAAGAATTAGTGAAATTTTCGAGTGTTTTATTTGTACTGTTATTTTTATGCGGTTCCCCTATCAAACGCACAAAAAGAGGTTCAACTGTAATTTACTGTTCCTTGAGCGGCCCGGTATCATTTGATCAACGGACATGTACCGGTTCACGGCCTGGGAGTTTAGAACCATTGTTCTTGGGAGCTAGGCTTCAAGTTCAGGACACGTGGTCACGAGTCTGTGTGTGACCATAACTACTAAGCTACAACGACCAGAATTATTCTCTCGAAATGTTCATTTAAATATTTTGTGTGACGTCCTTGGTTTAAATGGGAAAAAAAGTATTACATACAGTTATATTATTTCGCTCTATAAATTAAAAATAAGAAACATCTGAGTATTCTTTCGTGTCACCTTCGTTAAAAATTAAAAAAAAAATTTTTTTAGGTAGCATGAAAAAGAAACTTTCGAAGGGAACTTGAGATTTAAACATACCTATCGACGTAATGATCCCTCCAAAAGTAAGCAGTAAGATTAATTTCTCTCGCAGAAAGAAAACCTTCACTTAGACGTCTTTCCAGAGATGTAATCTATTTTAACAAAAAAGATTTATTGTTTCATATGATTCGAGTTTCGGGGGAAAAAAAGAAAAAGGAAACCGAGATAAAAGCGAGGAATATTTCTCTAATAGCCTCGTAATAAATGGTAGAGAAGAAAAAAAGCAAAGAAAAACGTATAACATTTTTTTCCCGAGTCCTGCATTTCTCTCATAGTAAGTTGGAAAACATCCAACAGGGAAGAAAAAATAAAATCTGGTTTTTTTCCTCTCCTTTTTCGACTCCGGAAAAAACTCAAAAGATTTATTCCACATAGAAATTATTATTCTTTGTCCGACAGCCACTGATGATATGTTCTATTTTTGTTCCTAAAGCTGAAATTGTTATTTAAAGGCTTTTATATTCTCATTTTTCTCACGTACTTCCATTTTATTTTGTATTTGACTGAGCTTATGTATAATAATTTCATGAAATCGTTTTCTTTGCTGTAAATTTCTTGGAACGTACCGTGAAGGATTTAATTTTTTTTTTTTTTTTTGACGCCGTGACTTGTATTTAGTACATTTTTCTGATGCATTAATTTTAGGTACAATACTTATTACTTCCTAGTCTGTATTTACATCACCATTTTGTTTAATTATTATGGTTTAATACGAAATATTTTTTTTTCATATTTGTTTTGTTTAACATTATGGATCAAAATTCTAAGACAAGCAATTTTTTTCACATTTTCAAAACCGTTTCTCACTATTTCTCAATTTGTCGATTTTGCGTCACTTTTAAGAGTAAAATTCGACTTTTTTTTTTTTACTGTCGATAATTTCAACTAAAAAGGACAAAATTCTAAATAATGCTATTATGAGAAATAACTTTACTTTTTCTGCCTTTCGTGACTGTGTGTGTTGTAGTATCTTCATGAAGTTGGATTAAACATTATTCTTATTTACCGGTTTTACCGTTTTTATTATTTTTCTTCAAACACTATTTACAATTATAAATTGCGTAGAGCATTACAGGCATCTTCCTCCATTTTCAAGTTCGAGACCACCTTCTTCTCTCCTTCCCGCTCATTGGCCAAAACAGTCCACAGCAGCGCCTTCTTTCTAGTGTTTCGGGCGCTGTGTGTCAAGCCTCCTAGCGCGCGTTATGTGCCAAGCCTTTACACTATTATATAAATCTAAAATTTCTTTTTTACTCACACTTAAAATAATCAGTAAAATAATTTTCAGTTGGATGACGTCCATTCAGTGTATATAATCATTAATTTATATTTTTGTACATAATGATTGCCCAATACATTTGTATACGTAATAATGCATGATTGTATATGCAGTGTATGTATGATTGTAATATTAATAAAAAAATTGGTTAAAATTAATAATTTACGAAAATATGTGAGATGAATTGTTTTATATTAATAAATTTGATAAATTAATAGTAAATATAATAATTTTCAATCCGTTTGTTTTGAGATCCCCCTGCAAGGATTAACACCTCAAATATAGTTTACTGGTAGGGAATGCGAAATTTAACTTTCGTCTGTTGACAACAGCTAGATAAAATTATTTCAATGTTTGTTTTAGATGCAGGCACCCACATTTTTGATGACGCTCGCAAACATTTCACGTTCGATAGTTTCGATTTTACATGCTCCGTAGTTTTATGTTTATTTTGCTTATTTGTTGGTATGTGATTAATTGTTTTCAAATTTTCCCAAGTCTTTTATTAGACTAATAGAAGCAATAGGTGATGTTCTAGTAGTTATAAAATCCCACTCTTAAAATAATTTAAAATAATGAAATCAAAACTAAAGAAAAATATCAACAGTTATTTTACTGTAAAATAGAAGAATGTATATATTGGTTTGTGTATATTTAAGTTGTGGTATTTTCAGGTAATTCATAAAATTCATATTGCAGTCCTCCAAGGAGGGTGAAACAAAATCAATCTACTGTGTTAATATACATTGACCAACTGTCACCAGCAATTATTAGTATTTACCATTAAAAGTGGGATTATTATGCATCCTTTTAAATTCTCGCTAATCATTCTTTTGTGCCAGTTTATTTTGTTATCAATAACCGAATTACCACATTGACAATATTGTTTGCGCATATATATATATATAGGGTGTTTTTAGAGATATAGAACTTTAAATTGCAATAAAACAACGATGTATTATTCGATTGACATGAATTTTTTTTATTCGAAAGATAATCTTGTGGCATCACATTTTAAATATGATTTCTGGCATATGACTGCCACAGCTGGCTCGGATGTAGTCCAATCTGGACGTCCAATTTTCGATGACTTTTTCCAACATTTGTGGCCGTATATCGGCAATAACACGGCGAATGTTGTCTTCCAATTGGTCAAGCGTTTGTGGCTTATCCGCATAGACCAATGACTTTACATAGCCCCACAGAAAATAGTCTAGCGGTGTTAAATCACAAGATCTTGGAGGCCAATTCACAGGTCCAAAACGTGAAAGTAGGCGGTCACCCAACGTGTCTTTCAATAAATCGATTGTGGCACGAGCTGTGTGACATGTTGCGACGTCTTGTTGGAACCCCAGCTCCTGGACATCATGATTGTTCAATTCAAGAATGAAAAAGTTAGTAATCATGGCTCTATACCGATCACCATTGACTCTAACGTTGTGGCCTTCCTCGTTTTTGAAAAAGGATTCCACCAGCCCATAAAGCGCACCAAACAGTCAGTGTTTCTGGATGTAACGGTGTTTCGACATACACTTGTGGATTAGCTTCACTCCAAATGCGGCAGTTTTGTTTGTTGACGTAGCCATTCAACCAGAAGTGCGCTTCATCGCTAAACAAAATTCGCTTATGAAAATCGGGAACAACGGCAATCTCGTTTTGGGCCCATTCTACGAATCTACGCCTTGCTTGATGATCGTTTTGATGAATTGCCAAACCAAACTGAGAATAAATCACTTGACAGCTGTTAAATCGGTCGCCATCTTGGAAAGTAATGCCAACTTAAACTTCTATACCTGGAAAAAACACTATTTATAAAGAGAAGGAGGGAGCGAAAGATCTCCTAGAAACCCTACTATACGAATATTTATCACATAATGTTAATCCATTCGTAAAATTCGCTGCTAGTTTGAATAGCTTAATTTGTGTACATTTTAGTTATTCATCTGATTCTTATTTTTCAATGTGACCTTTCAAATTCTAATTTTCAAAGAGCTTAAGTGAAACAGATAAGTTAAAAAAAATAAGAACTGAATACATTTTTTATATTAATGCTTAAGAATTATCTTGAAAGCTGTTTTAGAAAAGAGATTGAAATTTTGAGTTTAATTAGTTTTTGAAAGAAAACTATCACCAGGACCCTATGTAAGTAGATTGCACCTTAAATTCGATGACTTTAAACGTAGGATAAAATTTACCTCAGAAACAATTTGTATAACTTTGTCCGTTTTTTTCCTTAAAGATTTTAAATAATTCTATTCACCTAAAGCTCAAACCCGCTATCTGTAATTTTATTACGTAAGCTTAAAATATTCTGAATTTATCTAGCCCACTGGAAAAAACTGTTTAAACTTTCAGTATGTTTCGCGAGAGTCTGATTTTTTTGCTCGAGGAGCCATACAAATAAAGTCTAGATCCCATATCTTTTGTTCTTTACTATACTCATAAAAACTTCCAATGTAAGGTAAAATAGAAGAGTCTAAAGAAAGGTCCTCAAGTAAAAAAGTTTGTACTTTGTTTCCGTACGAAATGAATATTTTTGCCAGAAGCATCATTTGAGAATGAACGATAAACAGTGAATGTTCTACAATGATGTTAAGTGAGTAGGTGTGAGCATAGCAACGAATTTAGTCTTGAAGTCATCAAATTTAGTGACCAAAAAAAAACTTTCTCTAGAAGACTGTAGATCAGTGCTTCTCAAACGTGGGGGCGCGCCCCCTGGGGGCGCGAGCATCTTAAAAATATAAAAGGCTTAAAAAATTATTTTTTGGGATGAAGTAAAACAAAATGCTTTCTGATAAAATAAAAAATACACATTTTGCACTGATATATATATAAATTATATATATCATCTGGTTTTCCACTTTCAAAAGATTCCACTTCAAACGCTCATTAGCTATCTTTGATCCCAAAACAAAATAAAAAAAGATATTTTGTTTGCTTTGCTGTAATCCTGCGATGAGAGATTTTTTTTATTACGTTTCTTGTAACCTCTAGAATAGTACTTTTGATTATCATCTCTTTGACCTTCAAACTTACTGGTATGCTTAACTCCGTCTACTTTTCTTTTTGGGAAAGTTGTAAATAATATTTTTCTGTTGCTTTTCCCCATGTAAATGAGTTTTATGATGTATGGATAAGCATATTGAGCACTTTGAAGGATTAATTGGCCAAGATGTATTTTATGAGTAATCTGAAATTGCATTATAAAAAACGTTTTACTCAATTATTTTTTTATAACTGACATCGATGTTTTTGTATCGAATAAATTTTTTCATGGGAGCGGTCGCATGAGGCGCTGAATCACTCCAAATTCTGGTAAAAACTGTTTATTCGTTAACAGTTTCTTGACAGTATCCTCCGATATGACAGTCTTAATGGAAACTAAAATGAATTTGTCACATTTATGCCTCTTTTTTGAGAGTGGCAAACGGTTTTTACAATCAAGGTACTTGTTTTGATCGAGTTCCCTTCACGACCACTTTTGTTCAGAAATATTTTCTATGAATATGCTATACTTTCCCCTACGATTAACTTTGTGGTTTTAATTGCTGTGTTGTACAACTTATTATGGTTTATAAATGTAAATGAGCAGAATATAAAAAAATGGGCATCTGTGATCTCTATTGAAGGAAGATGAAACTGATCAAGCAATTGAAGAACCTGATGAAATAATGCATATTATTCGTGATAGCGAAAGTAAATATGACAAAAGTGATAGACATGAAACGTTTGAGTTGAATTGTAATTTTCAAATGCTGCCTAAAGAACTCTATCAAGAAAATTAAGATATCAAGAAAACTAAGAAGCCATAAATGTAACACTTCGCCTTGTCAAAAAGACACAAGCAAGAAAAGGTTACACATGCTATTTGTAGATCATCGAAGAATAGAAAAATTACAATAACGTGAGCAAAATATGACAGTTTTGATTGCAAATAACGTTCTTGTATTGTTAGTGAAAAGTGTCTGTGATTTATGTTCTTTATTAAGGTCACGCACATTTGGAACGGTTTCTTTAGTTTTATTGATTTTTTCTCAAATCATCAAAGAAAAATTAAAAAGTCCTTTAAAGTAGGTAAGTATATTTTCTCTTAGTTAAATTATTCACTGCAATTGTGATTTTTATAGAGCACAGAAAAGTAATTATAAAAAAAAAAGGATTGGGGTGACTTGGTGAAGTGATCGCGCGACCATTAACGTTAGTGTGGAGTGGGCTAAAACATTTTGAAGGTTTCTCGCTTTAAATATTAAAAATAACACAATTATTCTTCATTGGAATTTTTCATTCGTTTTCCTTATTTAATATTAATTCTAAATGCTAATTCTGTGAGGCTTAAAATTACAGTTCGTTTTAAACTATTTATAATCGGAGCATTCATTTAAAAAAAAAATCATTTTATATTTTTGTATGCATTGTTGTGCACTTGGTTTTACTCTTCTTACAATTAAGCTATTATATCAAGAATAATGTATTATTTTTTAAAAAATAATCGCAGAACGGATACTTCAGCCAGTGTACTTATAAATGTATCAGTACTGCACAATGTATTTTATAACTAATTTATTAATACTAATTTAAGAGCAAGTTTAATTATTATTAGTGACTTCCATGGGCTTGTCTTACAGAGCAAAGATTTTCAAATGAAGGCTTAATATTAGAAATTGACACTCTGAGTTCTTTTTCTATATTTAGTTGAGATCTATATTTTGTCTTCAAAACAGCCACCGCAGAAAATTCGGTTTCACAAAGGTACGATGTTGAAAACGGTAAAAGTATACGAAATGCTTTTGTTTTCAGTTCAGAAAATTCATCATCTACTTCTGCCCAAAATTGAAAGAGAGTTTTATTACAAAATTTTCCTTTAATTTCGCCACTAGATGTGAAATCTATGAAACTTTCTTCTTCGGTAATGGAGAGCCCTTTTTGGGGTATTTTGAAATGGATCTCTCACTCATTCGTAACTTGCTATCAAGTTGTCCTCAGCAAAAAATATTTTTTAAAATTTTTTGCTAACATAGCTAAATGATATTCAATAGTTTTATAAACAACTTCCACATGTTGTTCATCAGTTTTGTAAGTTTTTACACATTTAACCGCATTTTCAAACATTTCTAGGTTTTTTTTGCTTTAAATTTCGGCTCCATAATTCTAATTTTCTACAAAAAGCATTAATTTTATTACTCGTGTCAAACATATGTACATTTGATCCTTGAAGTTGAAGATTCAATATATTTAATTTCTCAAATATATCGACTAAGTAGCTCAACTTCATCAGAAATAAACCATCTCGAAATTTCTCAGCTTCCGGTAGGTTTTCCTCTTCTAGAAAAATGGTAATTTCATTTCTTAATTCATAAACACGTTGTAAAAATTTCCCGCGTGATAACCATCTTGCTTCACAATAAAATAGCAACGATGAATGCACTGCGCCCATGTCTTTGCAAAGTTCAGAAAAGATTCTTGATTTTAGGGGTCTCATTTTTATGTAATTTACTACAGTCACAACTATCATTAGCACAATATTCAGGCCAGGACTAATTTCTTTGGAAACCAGAGCTTCTCTGTGGATCATACAATGTGTCCAGATGCACAGTGGAGATTTTTGTTTCACAAGTGCTTGTATACTTTTAAATCTTCCTGGCACTGTACGAGCACCATCGGTGCATATTCCGACACAATTTTTCCACTCTATATTTGCCTCGTTTATAAAATTATTTAAAATATCAAATAATACTATTGCTGTTGCTTTAAGTTTTATTGGTTTACAAAAAAGTAGTTCTTCTACAGCTGACATACCATCCCAAAATCGAACATACGCCATGAAATGAGCATCTTTATTGCTATCCGTTGCCTCGTCAAGCTGCATTGAAAACAATTTATCACGCAACTTACCGAAAAGCTGTTGCTCTACATCTTCAGCCAAGCGATATCATCAATTCGACGGGAAATAGTATCATTTGATAGGGGTATGGACTGCAACTCTTTGGCAAAATTGTCTCCAAACATAGTTTCTACAATCTCAATTGCTGCAGGCAAAATAGCTCTTCGGCAATAGTGTGAGGCTTTTTACATCTGGCTATTTTATATGATACTTTGTAAGAAGTAAGTAAAGCTTTTCATTCACTGACAAAGTTTTTTTTTTAAAAATGTTTTTTGTTTTCCATATGATTTTAATTTTGATTCAAAGAACTCTCGAGGTTTGTTAATGTACTCACCATGAAGCGTTTCGAAATGTCTTTTAAGTTTATTAGGTTTCATACTGTCTGCTGCCAATATTTTTGAGCAAATAACACACAGGGGCTTTTCCTCTCCATTTACTTCAGTAATGGTAAATCCAAAATTCAAGTATTCTTGAGAATATTTCCTTGATTTAATTTTCGGAACTATGCTCTCCCTGTGCACTTGTTGATGCTTTATTATCGTCGAATGTTCGCTTACGACTTAAAAATTTATCCATGATTTTTTTGTTCCAATTTTCTGCAGTAATACTTAATAGTGTGAATTACAATTAACGTGCAAATTATAAAATGTACATTCAAGATAGATTTGGTAGCTATAGAAGCATCGAATGGACCAAGACTGATTGGAATTGTACGAGGTACAGCATTATTACATGTTTTGCGCAGACGTCCGATAGTTTGGCCAGACTCACGCAGACGCTCGCGAGAATGCCAGATATGATGGATATGAGAGAGCGCAACATAAAGTACACTATTTTTTTCAATTTCTACTATAAGTTCACTCTCTCATATATATCTTGTTCAAATTTTCAATCGTTGATAAAATACTTTCTATTCATTCATTCAAGTTCAAATACATTTTGTAAAACTTGTAGTGGGTGACACTTCATGTTAATACAGTTCTTTCAAATTTTAATTCATTAATTAAATTAAAAAATGAATAAATAGTAACAAACAAAAATTATAGTCCAAAAGCATTTATAGAAAGGAAAACTTTTCGTGCTGTCCCCTGTAACGCAATGGATAGCGCGCTGGGCATCTAATCTGAAGGACGGTAGTTCGAATTCCATCCGAGATGGCCTAATTTCTAAGAATGTGTGTGATTTCTTCTTTACTTTTTACTATTTTCTTACACTAATTAAATTTAATTAATGAATAAATAGTAACGAAAAAAGAATATTCCAATACCCCATATATAGAAAAGAAAAGGAAAAAATTGCAAGGAAAATCGCTTTCTCTTTTGTCGCTTAACATTGTGATTCTGTCATATGTATTACATATTTGTATTAATTGAGACTATTTAATAGAAAGTAACTAAAATAAGTTTTTCTTTGTTGGCCTAAGTAGGAATTGACTTAAAATTTATTTTTTATATTACTTGTTCTAATGACATTTGTACTTTTAGAAATGCATGATGGACGAAATAAATTTTTAATTAAATGTCATTTTGCAATCTGTCCCAATTTAAAAAATAAGAAAGGAAAAATAACATAACATTATAATTATTACTTAAAAGTAATTTGCTTAAAATATATATTATATAAAAGTAACGCATACAAAATTTAATACTCAAAGTGCATTATTATTGCATTCAATACATTATTATGGGGGAGGGCGATGAAAATTATGATTGAAAATTGGGTCGCCATTAGTGAAAGTTTGAGAAGCACTGTCTTACTTAATTAATTTATTTATTTTGCACAAAAAAAAGTATACAAACTGTAATACTTATGCTATTAATTTGTATGGTTTATAATTAAGATCGCGTATAGTAGCTTTAGCGTCAAAGTGCATTATTATTACATTCAGTACATTATTAATGTATAAGGGGGCGCGATAAAAATTGTGATTGAAAAGGGGGCGCCAGTATTGAAAGTTTGAGAAGCACTGCTGTAGATGGTTCTATAATAATTGATGTTAGGAAGCATTATTGAAGCCAAACATTTGTCAATGACTAAGCGTTTCATTTGCCTTAAGCGAAACTTTGATTGCATATTTGATATATTGTATGAATCTTGAATCTGTGATATTATGGATTTTACTTAAGTGCTGATTACTTCCTGTTGTTATTATAAGAGTGCTCCAGAATATAAAATTACGACTTACTCCGAAGGAACTTACCTGTCAATAGCGTGGACCTTTTCTACATAGGAAAAATAGTAAATCATATAGAAAAATAGACATTTGAAGTTCGAAATTACCTGAATTCTCAACACCATACCTAAACTGAAGAGCTTTTAACTATCGTCCTATCTCGGAATTATATTAAAGGTCTCTCAGTCTGATAAAGAAATATACTATGAATTTACTAGTAAATTACTATTCAATATATTCAATAAATGTATTCTTCTTAGTATTAAACACGATAGTGCGGTTATTAATAATAGCAATATTTGAATCAGTCATCAACTGTATTTTAATGCGTAATGAGTAGACATTCAGGTAATTATCTCATCCTCATTCTGAAAACTTTGTCCTCTAATACCACATGACCAATTCAGCATCTTGCAAGATATCGACTATGGATAATAGCTCCGAATCCCATTAGGTTGATCCCATGTTCAATATTTTTAATGCTGCCATCTCTTAGTTGGATACAAATATTTCAGCTCAATTATTAAATCATTTTATGTGAAATTCTATCGTGAATATGTAGCGTTTCAATATCTAATTTGACTAGAAATCAATTTCGTTTATTAACTATTAAAGGAACTTTTAACAAATATGCGTATTAGTGTAATACTTCCTCTTTTTTATGACTTCGATGTTTTGCGTTATGATGTATTTTTAAACCTTTTGCTGATTCATTTTGAAATTTCGTAATGCTTTCTACTGTATTTCTTTAGTTTTAGTGTTATCATCGTAGTAGTTTTATCTTGTCCGTCCTTCTGCCTCTCTAGATTCCTCCCCCCCCAATTTTTTCCTACTTCTTATTTTACTTGTACTTCTTGGTTATTGCAATATCAACAAAAAATACGACCTTCTAGGATAATTATTACCGTATAAAATGGCATATAACTAGAATTTTTAACACAAAAAATAAGACCGAAATTTATAGGGGCGCATTATACGCCAGGTATTCTGTTACGTTAGGTATAAAATCGGTAGATTTAAAAATATACAGAATAGAGAGAGATGAGCATCAGAAAAGGTTAAATTTATCATATATAAAGAGTGTTTTTTTTCAGGTATAGAAGTTTAAGTTGGCATTACTTTCCAAGATGGCGACCGATTTAACAGCTGTCAAGTGATTTATTCTCAGTTTGGTTTGGCAATTCATCAAAACGATCATCATGCAAGGCGTAGATTCGTCGAATGGGCCCAAAACGAGATTGCTGTTCTTCCCGATTTTCATAAGCGGATTTTGTTTAGCGATGAAGCGCACTTCTGGTTGAATGGCTACGTCATTAAACAAAACTGCCGCATTTGGAGTGAAGCTAATCCACAAGTGTATGTCGAAACACCGTTACATCCAGAAAAACTGACTGTTTGGTGCGCTTTATGTGCTGGTGGAATCATGGGTCCGTACTTCTTCAAAAACGATGAAGGCCACAACGTTACAGTCAATGGTGATCGGTATAGAGCGATGATTACTAACTTTTTCATTCCTGAATTGAACAATCATGATGTCCAGGAGCTGTGGTTCCAACAAGACGGCGCAACCTGTCACACAGCTCGTGCCACAATCGATTTATTGAAAGACACGTTTGGTGACCGCCTCATTTCACGTTTTGGACCTGTGAATTGGCCTCCAAGATCTTGTGATTTAACACCGCTAGACTATTTTCTGTGGGGCTATGTAAAGTCATTGGTCTATGCGGATAAGCCACAAACGCTTGACCATTTGGAAGACAACATTCGCCGTGTTATTGCCGATATACGGCCACAAATGTTGGAAAAAAGTCATCGAAAATTGGACGTCCAGATTGGATTACATCCGAGCCAGCTGTGGCAGTCCTATGCCAGAAATCATATTTAAAATGTGATGCCACAAGATTATCTTTCGAATAAAAAAAAGTCATGTCAATCGAATAATACATCGTTGTTTTATTGCAATTTAAAGTTCTATACCTCTCAAAAAACACCCTTTATAAATACGTTTTATTTAAAGCAAATGACATACCTTATGTACTTTCTTTACTGCAGCGTTTCTTAAACTGCGGGGCGCGTGATAACTCTACAAGGGGGGCGCGAGCATATTGAAAAGTCGAAAAAAAAAGGTAATTAAAAAAAGTATTAATTTACTAAAGGTAAACAAGCAAAATACTTTCTGTTATAATAAAATATGAAATACACATTTACACTGATATAATACACTTATAAATGTATCGGTACTGTGCAATATATATTTTATTGTGTGTGAATTTAACGATACTAAGTTAAGAACAAGTTTGATAATTACCAGTGACCCCATGGGCTTATATTAACACTTATCTTGATAATTTTTACGGTTATAATTAATTCCTTAACTGCCGATTGAAAAATACGCGATTTCCTCTCCATTGCCACCGTTTATCCCTTAAACGAGGGTATTTTGATGTTTCTTTGAGGTGTAGGGGGAAAAATACATTAGAGCAAATCTACTGAAATAAATAAATCCTTCGCAAACACTATCAAGGTTCTTTTATAACATTCTAAAGCCGTCGGAATAATTTTATGAATACCACTACACAGAAAAGATCGTAGTTCGGAAAGACGTATATATGCGTCCAGAAAAGTAATGCTTTGGCTGAGCGAGACGTTTTTATGCGTTGGTGGCACATAAGAGGTTAAAGTGGTATATTATAGCTTTAGTATCAAAGTATAGTATTATTGAATTCAATACATTGTTATTGTATGGAGGGGGTGGGTGGGGGTGCGATGAAAAAGATGATTGAGTAGTGGGTCACGTATATTGAAAGTTTGAGAAGCACTGCCTTACTGGATAAAATGAAAAGTTCGTCATATTCGTCTTCTATCATATATCTTCAGGCACATCATCACACACAAATTCTGTTTCATTTTAACCATAACTGTTACTCTGATCCATGCATAAATAATCATGAATCGTTCCATTTAGAGATTGTGAAATATACTACATTTTTAAATAACTTTTTGATTATGTTGGGTTTAATTTCATCCCATGCTTTAACTATCCACTAAAACAATATTTCTTTACTGACATAATGCATTTGTCTTCCTTTTGTAAATACTTTTTTGCCAGGTCTTCGAACCATAAATTTTTTCGTTCAGGTTCAACTAAAAAAAATTCAGTTCAGTTCCGAATTAATAATTTTATTTTATGTATATTCTTATTTGTACTAAAAATACAATTCTATTTTAAACAAAAAATGTAATTCTACCAAAATTTAGAAATTTTATTTTTTTTAATTGATGCACTATGTCAATTGATACAATTAGCCAGCATGTACGATACGAGCTGTGAGCAGAGAATGGTTAGCATTGACAGTGTTATACATCAGCGGTCGCCAAACTTTTTGACCTCACGGACCAGTAAATTCATGATTTAAATCCCGCTGACCACTAATAAGATTTTTAAGTGTTAAATATATTTATTAAAAAATTGTGATCCCTAAGAACACAAACAAAATGTACCTAGTAAATAAAATGAAACTATTAATTGTAACCAAATTATGAAAGCTTTATTAATAAACAATAATAAAATGAAAAAAATGTAAAAACAAAACAATTAAAAATGGTTTAAGTATATCAAACTTTTAGCACTATACATTCCTAGTGTGATGTGGATATTCCTGCTTAGTTTAAATAAGATTATGGATATTTGGATCCAATGTTGTTACTGTAAGACGGAGAACTACATTTATTTTAAGCTGAGATCGAAACCATGTTTTGATGGCTGTGACAAATGAAAAGGCGTTTTCGCATAAATAAGTTGCAAAGAATTTATTCAAATTTTCATCGTCTGTTCACTAAGAAAAGGGTATTTATTCACTTTTTATGGAAAGCCAAAACTTAGGTCTTGATAAGGATGAATGAAATTTAAATTTTCGTCGGACGAGATATGTCGATGAGGCTTTCTTTTAGATGCATGCTTAAATTATGATCCTGAATTTTCGTAACAAACGGATCTGTTATCCACATATTGCCATGTCTGGGATCTTTATTCTTTGGATAATAACAAGCAAAAGGTTCTGTAAGTGATTCCAATTGCTTTTCAATTAGGGTTACTACTTGATGATTAACATCATTTTCCTTTATGTACTCATCAAAATTAGAAAACAATTGCAGATCGTTTTCAACCAACCGCGTGTTTGCCACAGTAATATTTTCTTCTGAAACACATCCATTTTACTTCGTTACACGTCGTTAAGTTGTCCTTGCAAGGATATGTTTAGTTCATTCAACAGGGAAAAAATATCTGCTAGGTATGCAAGCTTTGCTATCCATTCATTGTTGGGCAAGAATTTTTGAAATTTTGGATTATTTTGTTCCTGAAAAAATAATTTGACTTCTTCCCTAAAACATAACTTAATGTGGTAAAAATATTCCACATTTTTTGGGGACCAGCTAAATTTTCTCGTAGACCTCTAGTGGTCCGCGGACCACCCCTTTGGGAACCTCTATTATACATTATCGAAATCGCATTTTAAAACTAGGTTCATGTTTATGTCGCTTGACGCTTGAAGTTCATATTGTGCTTTTGGCTTTGTAATAATTATGTTAAAAAATATGTGTACTTATTTATTTAACGTAAGAAAATTGCCTCTTATTATTAATATATCTGTTAAAGTACTTTCACTGAGATTATTTCTGTTATCTCGGCGAATACATTTCAAACCTGAAAACGCCCTTTCAGTGCTAATTTGTGTTGCTGAACCTACCAAAACCACGATTGCAATCTTATATGAGAGCGGATAGTTAATTTTATTCTCTTCCCCAAAATTAAAGACATAAGTACTAGTACTAATGAATATCAAAATAGGAAATCGAGAAGCAATGTACATATAATGATGATAAATAATTATATGGTTGACATTAAATTGGAAAACAATTGATAAGTTTGTTACAGTAGCAAAATGACTGAAGATATGTCGAACCAAAATAAACCGATATTTTTTTGGGTTTAGTTCCGGTTTTCTTTCCGACCAAAATAATAGTCTGTTCCGGTTTTCAGTTCATTTTTGGTTCAAAGCCCTGTTTTTTACTGCAAACACGTGCGTTTTCCTGCACTATAAGGTTTTAGTTCTAGGAGTATATCATTGTTCAATAGCTCTTAGAATAATACTACAAATAAATCACTTCAAAAGATAAGAGAATTGCGCATGTACATTTTAGGTTTATACGGCGAATCTATCTAATAATTTAAAAAAGATAGTTTTTTAAAGAATAGTTGCGCGTATTATAGCCGGAAGAAAAGGTACTTACTCTTATTCCATTTTCATGAACGCGCGCGGGGAAAACTTTTTTGAGAACATCAAATACAGTTTTATTCAAATAATATAGCAAAAAGATAATATTCATTAATTCTATTCATCAAAAAAGGCATTATTTTCTTATCAATTCAGGCAACAGTGGATTTTTTTTCATAATTGAATTTTGTTACTAACAACCAAAGAGTCATGGATATATAAATGAAATTTAAGAAATACTAGGTTTTGATTTCTTTTAAATCACAAGCTCTTTTGTCTGAATTTAAGTGTTGTCTTATATGCCACTTGATCAATGGTGTCAGATAGATGACCACGAAATTCATCATAGCAAGAGGCTAGTTATACATCTATCGTTACCCGCAGCTTTGAGAACCATACAAGTGACAACACAATTTCGCTTGGTTCCAACCCAATTTCGAGGGAGAATACTAGGGTGGTCAGGGGCATTTCACCAACCTCTCGAGAGGATGTGCGACTCGACGAACATTTAAAGTGCCTCATGCCGCATAGATACTATACATTTACAAATATCCATACCTTCTTAGGGATTCGACCAAAGAACCTAAGGTAGGGGGTGAACCTTTTTGGATCAACGTGCCAATTGTTCTATAGAAGTGTTTGATAAAGTGCAGACGTGCTTTCAAATAATTTTGACTTGTGATTATTAGGAAAATAATAAAACTAACTAGAAACACACAAAGCTCTATTTACTACGAAAAAATATCTTTTGCACTGTATAGTTATAAATGTATTAGTTATACGTTTAATTAAAATTAAAGTAACATTTGTGTGACTTCTGTTATTGCAGAAAGGATGATAAATAACTTATATTAGGATTGTAAGATGTTACTTTTTGTAGAATATATGCTGAACTTGAGTCATCTGCCAAATGGTTTCTAAGCAATTAATTAGACTTGCTGTGGTTCACTTTTTTTTGGCAAGAGGGCTTATAATTTGTATCAAAATACTGTTTTATGGACCCATGTTCTGCATATCACTATTCCAGAACATATAACACACTCTGCTTTGTCGCCCTTACTAATAATGCCACTTTTGTCGGCTCACTAAATTTGAAATTTTATGTTACATTTGTTATTTTGCATTTTTTGTTCTTTTGCTGAACTAGCCATGTGAAATAACAGTTAAAAATCGTAAATATTACACAGATAAACTTTAAAATACAGTTGTGTCAATGAAATTGACTATGCTATGCGTAGACTAACTTTACATCATAAGCAATTGTAGTCTACGACGTCACTAAGGCAGGACAATAACAAACGAGAGTGCTCCCCGCCGCCCCGCGACTGATCACTCGCGTTTGTTCGTAATAATTCATAGTGAACTTTGAAATTTTGAAATAAGTACAGACTATTTTTGTCACTAGCGTGTCAAAAATATTGTGTTGCGTGCCATTGGTTCACCAACCCTGTCCTAAAGCATAACAGTCAGCGTCTCTAACCACTACACCAGATGGCCACATAGATCAGAATTCCCAGTTATTTGTGGTAATATGTATAAAAGCAATCGAGTTATGAATAAATAAATGTGCTAAATCTGTAAGTTCAGACACAATACTTTTTTTCATTAGCTTAATTGGATATTGTTTAATTAATGCTACACCAGACTTATATAATGAGATGTTGAACCGCTGTAACCTTTTTCTTTCCGAAACTGCATGATGTTGCTAATTGCATCTCAAACAACATCATTATTGCGCCTCATCAACTAAACCATAGCATTTTTCTCGGAATTAATGGGTAAAAGCGAGAGTTTTTCTAATCTTGGCTTTTTCTGTCGGGATCCCGGTAAAATTTTATTTTGTTTTTACATGAGAGAAATCCTGGGTGTATTATGCTTAATATTTCTATATTTATGTTTTTTGTTAGTTGGCAATTTTTTTTATATATAAAATAAGAATTTAATTTTAAAAAATACTAACATATAAGCGAAAAATGTTTTAAACAATAGTTTTTGTGTGTGTGCATGATAACATTTCTTTCTTTTACAAAATTGGAAAATTGGTGGAATTATATTGGGATATAAATACGGACTGACTTTGGTTTTTAAAAAACCGCACTTTAAAAACATATATCATTGTTTGTATTCTTTGGTTAAATTCTTATAACTTTTTGATATCTCCATGTGATAGCCATTTTTTTAAAAATTATTACCAATTGAGATAACTTATTTTGTTGAAATCTTGATTGTTTTCAATATTTTTTTTAATTTGTGAAAGCGTTTTAAAAAAAAGACAAAAATGGTGTTTAATACAGATTTTTTACGGAAATGGAATTATATTTGTTCAAATTATGAGGATTAATAAGTATGTTTAAAATTGCACATTATATAAAAACACAAAGCTGATAAACAATAACGATGAAATATACTTTTCAGCATATTAGTGATTTTATAATAGTCTTAAAAAAAAGAGCTGAGTAAACTTAGTAATTGGAAACTAAGAGCTTAGTAATTGGTATATGTGTTCGAATCCTTCACAGTTTCTCTTTTGAGCTTCCATTTAAATTTGTTGAGTTTCCTACTAAATTGGTGACTTAATTCGTCAAATAAAATACTTGAAATTCGTGTGATTGTCACTAAATAAGTAAACAGATTTAACAAATAATTCTTTCTTTAATAATCGGAGAATCCAACATTCACTTACTTTTAAATAAAGAAATTCATTTAACTATAACAAATTATAATCAGTTGCCTAAGCAAACTTATAACCATAAAATACGGCGTATAAAGTACACCTAATCTTCCAAGCTGTATTTTTTAATTTTTAGGTTTACTCACCGGATAACGCACACCCCCTTTTTTGCAAAAAAAAAACCTGAAAATCACGAGTGCAATGTTTCGTGTTTTGAAGTCATTTATTACTGGATTTTCAAAAAGTAGTATTTTTCGAAAACTCTACAACCCTTTAAGTTCATTAAGCGTGTCATTTCTTTTAAATGAACAGTACTCCGAATTCTGTAGAAGTTTAATTTTTTTATGCTCATCTCTCTCTCCTTTTTATTTTTTTATTTATTTTGAAGAGATTATTTTTATACCCGGCGTATAAGACGCACCTGTAAATTTCGATCTTATTTTTTGCGTTATAAGTGCATATTATACGCAGGAGTTTACGGTGCCTCTTATCTATATTTAGCCCAAAAGTAGCGTTTAACATTGTATTATTTGATGTTATGATCAGTTTATTTAAAATTATTTCTCTTGGTGATTTCTGTTTCATTGTTCTAGTTGATTACATTTAGCTCATTCATTCACTTATACTCACGAAAAAGAAAATTCTCTTTTACGTCCCTTCATAAATTTTTCTTCCTTTCATGAAGGAAAAATTTTCATTCAAAATCACTTCATAACAGTTTTTATTTCATAAAAATTTCTAAATAGACATAGGTTTTGCCTTTTCCGGTTTACTCAAAAGTCATATATATTTAAAATTCTGTGCGGAAACATAAAACTATTGACTCTTAGGTATTTTATTACCCTCTTTGAAAGAGTAATGTCATTCTTTCACGTCATAAATGATTTTTATGGGAAGGAGAATGAGGGAATCATGCTTTCTGTAAATAAGGATTCTCGTTTATTACTGGAGGCACATTTAGAAATTACGATAAAAGGCATTTAATGTAGTTGCCACTTCCATAACAATTTGATTTACGAAATATTTTGTTTCTTACATATGTATGAAGTGATTCGAACTAATTCAGGTATCTTGGTGTTCAAATATTTTTACTTTTGATGCAGTAGTGGAAGCGACGCAATTTCTTGATACTTTTAGATCCACATTTATTTAGTTATGTGCGTGTACAATAGAACCCTAGACAGATGGGTTCGTAAGCACGTAACATACCACTAGACAAAAGAGATCACCCCTGTCCAGAGGCTGATTCTGGCTTATGTAGATTCCACCGCTACAGATCTCCCACTTTAGTGAGTCATTTGATAGATGAATGAACGAGATTTTTTTATGGCGAGCGTGTGAGTCGTTGCTGTTAATTGGTGGTGTTGCGTCAAGTGAGTCTGACAACTTTGGTTGCTGCGTAAAGTGGGTCTAATGACTTTTGGTTTCTCTTGTTGTCGATAGATGGCACCACGACAGATCAGAAGGTTTTGCTTTGTGCTTGCTGTCAAGGACACTAATGTGGAGGTGATTCCGGTAGGATGAAACCTGCGACCTTTGGGTATGTAAGAACGTAACATACCACTAGACAAAAGTGATCACCCCTGTCCGGAGGCTGATTCTGGCTTATGTAGATTCCACCGCTACAGTACTCCCACACTATTGAATCAGTGGATAGGTGAACGAACGAGATATTTGTGATGTCGAGCGTGTAAGTTGTTGGTGTTAATTGGTGGTGTTGCATCAAGTGGGTCTGGAGACTATGCTGCGTCAAGTGAGTCTAACAACTTTAGTTGCTGCGTAAAGTGGGTCTAACGACTTTTGGTTTCTCTTGTTGCCGATAGATGGCGCCGCGACAGATCAGAAGGTTTTGCGTTTTTCTTCGTGTTCACTGTCAAGGAAACCAATGAGGTGATTCCGGTAGGACAAATCCCGCGACCTTTGGGTGCGTAAGCATGTAACATACGACTATACAAAAGTGATCACCTCTGTCTGAAGGCTGTTACTGGCTGATGTAGATACCACTGCTACATGTGGAAAATACAACAACATAAAACAAACAGGGCAACGCAAGGCACGACATTAACACACATGGCTTACATGACGTTCATAAAAGCAGCCTTTATTGATTCCGGAGATCTCGTTTATGTATAGTCGTGATCTACTGGAAACTATTTAAAACTATGATTTCCGGTAAAGGTTTTTCTGATTAATCCAGATAAACGGGTGAAAAAAAAGTTGCATCATCTTGATTTAAAACCGCTGAAGTTTTAGTTTCGGGAGATAAGGTTATGGCTATTTCCAGTTAGGCGGATAAACAAGAAGTTAATTATCACGGTCAGTCTTGAGGGGCTGAAGACCATTATGAATTGAAATTCCTTGAGAGAAAATTTAAGTGAAATATTACATGCATAATTTAAACCCCCCAAAAAATTAATATTGAATTAAAATGCCAATGAGAAGTTATTTGTCTAATAAAAGTATGTGTCTTTTTAAAGTATCAAAATTAAAAAAAATAATAATTTTCGAGAAATATACGGGAAAAGTAATAAATCTTACAGGGGGTAACGGCTTAAGAAGCATTCTAGTTGAATACAAATAATGCCTTAGCCTTTAAATTTACCTGACATGAATCTAATTGAACATTTGTAGTTCCACCTGCCAAATTGAATTCGTGCTGCCATGAAATTATCTCACAATATGCAGGAATAGTAGTAATTGACTACTTATTAGAGCGCCTTGCCAAGTCCTGTGACTCAGCAGGTTCTTCAGTGTATAGATAGAAATTAAAAATTAATATATTTTCAAATAATATTGTGTAAAATATACAGGCTGCTTTTGTTGATAGTTATCGGCATAATTTACAATATTATGCAACATTGTAGACAGAAACTACAAAATCTTTTTCAGTTTTGAATTATTGCCTTCTTTATATGAACTTTGAATGTAAATGTATTATCATACTTTAAAAATATTAGCTAGCTCCTGTTATGTTTTATACAGAGCAATTGTCTAAGCATATTTCAAAGTTATTTAAACAGAATGTGTTAAAATGTTTAATATGTTTGAGTATTATATAAAGACACAAGATTGTATTTCAAATATTTCTAATTCATCAAATACAAATGATTATTAAATTCAAACTGTGAGATGATAATATTTTTATGTACTTGTAAAATATGGGAAAACTAACTTAGAGTATTGAATTTTAATTAGAATTACATTTTAAATTTGTAAATTTTAGGAATATGTTCGATATAGTTTGCCTGTACTTATAAGAAAAAACAAAAATCGAAAATATATTGAAATGTTTTAAAAGTTACGTTTTTGAGTTTTGTAATGAGAAATTTTTAATTTTGCAGAATTACCCTAAAAATGTACAGAATTTTTAAAGTTATTATTGCTAATTTTACATTAAAATTCCTCACAGTAAAAAGATAAAAGAATGGATCTTTTTGAAAAATTTAACGAATGTATTGCCTTTACTTAATTTCTTAGCACATCGTCTGGTTACATTCCACATATAAATGCTGATTAGAATTCGTCATTAATTTTAATGTCCCCCAACAAAGTATAAATTCGTTGTAACCAAATTTAAGAAAGGGCATGATATTAAAACAGGAAAAAAAGTTCATCCGAATTTCTCGAGATTTATTCAGGAAGAAAAGAAGACAATTACTTTTATGTTAATGCAGACATATTTACTGCGAAATCACTTCATCCAAAAAAGTGGTCTTTTCCAGATGAGTAATTACCGGAACTGTAGAAGATTCTTCGTTCCATTTTGCTTTATGTCGTATTTCAACAGTTGAAAAGATTTCCCAAACGATTCTTCCGAATAAAGTGTTCGAAAATATTCAGACGAGATTTCGTTGAAGATTCCTTTTTTTTTTTTACTCTAATTTATTCCTCACTTTTTAACACGCTCTTTCTCTCCCTCACTTCATCGCTATTTATACCACCGTAATTTTCACGAAAAGCATTAAGGTTCCACCTTTTTGATATCTGATGAAAAGTACCTTCTTTTCAGATGCACCTTATCTTGGGAAAATGGTTGTTTGCTCTTCTCTTCTTTATAGTAACCATGGCAACCGAAGAAGACTTTCTTATTGATTTCAAAGAGACCAGAACTCGGCGACGAGAAAAAAAATAGAATGCACGAGTAAAAAAAAGAATAAAAAAATCTATCTTCTATTTCAAAACATTAGAATTTTCTGGTCCCGAGAATTCAGTTGAGTGAAAAGTATTCCCTCTGTGTTGTTTCGAATCTTTTTACGCATTTTTTTTCTTTATTCCTTTTCATTGCTGTTGCACCCACTCTTCTTTCAAGAAAGAAAAATCTCGGGGAACTCTTTGGATTCATTTTTATAGTTCCCGTGTCTGTATATTTGTTCTTGTTTAAATTCACTTCAAAGTTACAGAAGCGGATTGAGATTTATGCGGGCTTCGTTGCGGGAAAATGATTTTCCCCAAGTTTGGGAAGGGGAATTTCCGATTAGTTTTTATGGCCTTAAAACTCGAATTGAAAAGAATTTAATCCCTTCTGTGGGATAATGTGCGTGCAATGAGGGGATATTTTTAGATATTTTCCCTCCTGTTTAAAACAAGCAATATCATTTACTTTCGTCCGGAGGGAACGTATTTTCTATTTAGAATGTCTTCTGATTTCATGATTGTAAATTAAAAAGCGAAAATATTCGCAGTGTTAACATTAGAAAATTGTTTTTAAATATTTCCTGAAGCTTTGCATTAAATGGATTTTGGGGCATGGTTATTTTTCACGCGACATTATATTTATAAAAAACGAATAATAAAATCTCAAAAATTTATTACAAGAAATACACAATTTACTTATGATTATTTTATAAAATTTAAAAAAAAACTTCTGGAATACTTTTTGTATATATATATCAATAATACTATTAATTCTATTTTAAGGTAGCACTAGTACGTATTTAGAAGATTTATATCCACTTCGATAAGTTAAATGTGCCTAAAAATGCAACTTGGTATATCCATTTTTGTCAAAACACTGTGAATGCTGTTGAATGGAAAGAATTAAGTTTATCTGCTCAAATTATAAAGAAATATTATCAGTTTTGTATTGTTAGATTTTGTTTTTAATTATTTAATGAATCTTGATTATTTTCGATTCATAGTTCACACTCTCCATTTACATACACTCAGGAACATTAAAAATAGCGACCCAAGAAGGAAGCTAAGTACAATCGCGAAACTTTGCATATAAGTACAGCGTAATGTGATATGATCCAAGTTTTGTGCCAATACGCATGCTCATACACGCCGAGATGACGCTACAATCAGGATGAGGGTGCTATATAAGCCAGCGCAAATTCGAAGATTCATAAACGTGACGATTACCCGCCGATTGTAGGAAGACTTTGTAAGTGAAACATGCAAGGTAAACGTGCTAGAAGACATTTCTCACAGTTAAGCGAATTTGAGAGAGGCATGATCATCGGGATGAAAACTGCAGGCTGGTCGAAGCGCCGTGCTGCTGGCCAGGTGGATCGTTCGGAGTGTGCCGTTAGAAATTGTTGGGAGCAGTGGGCACGAGTAGGTACCCACGCGTGAAAAACCGGGCCTGGAGCGACCAAGAAGACCACGAGGAGAGAGGATCGAAGGATCGTGCGGCAAGCACTTGTGGACACCACAGTGACTCGTTCAACGATACGAGCAGACGTAGGCGTAGCAATTGTTCCACAAACAATTTCCAGACACCTTGCAGAAGCAAATCTTAAATCCAAGCGCCCTTTCCGTGCACTCCCTTTAACACGGAACATCGGCAACTGCGTCTACATTACGTTGATGATATTCTTCGACCCCATGTCAGACCTTTCCTAAATGGTCTCCCAGGGGCAATTTTCCAGCAAGATAATGCTCGTCCGCATACAGAAAGAGTTCCTCAAGACTTCCTACGTCATTTTCAGACTCTTCCATGGCCATGGAAGAGTCTGTCCATTACCATGGCCGATTTGTCCCCTGTAGAGCCCGTGTGGGATCAGCTAAAACGGCAGATGCCATCGTGTCACTCTGTACATGATTTACAGTTGGCTGTTCAAGATTTGTGATCCCATCTGCCTCAGGACAACATAAGGTGTCTAATCAACTCAATGCCGAACCGTGTGGCGGCATGTATTGCAGCTGGAGGTGGTCCTACGCGCTATTGAAGTTGTCCAGTATTTGTGTCGTTGCACACCCTGTATTCGTTTAATTGTCTTGTTTTTGAGATCAATTGAATCTCTTGTCTGTCATTATGTGTATTAAATTTCATTTCAATACGATGTTTTCTTCTTGGGTCGCTATTTTCAATGTTCTTGAGTGTATATATAAACTCAAACTCAATGGCGCAACCAGTGGCATAACGTACATCCTCGCAGCACTCGCCTAGTGGAGGGGCCCAAAACCTGACTTTGCAGGGGGGCCAAATGTTCTCCGTTACGCCGCTGACCTTAACAGACCTTGAGGGCCTGGACTTACTGTGTCCATCCCTGTGTACATAAACATTGGGCGGTGAGGTGCATGAGCAGGCGTCCCGATTAGGTGGTCAGTCTGAAGCGTGACCCCAGTGTTTAAGTCCCCAAGCAAGCTTGGTACTCATTTATTGACCCACTGCATATATATATATATATATATATATATATATATATATATATATATATATATATATATATATATATATATATATATATATATATATATATATATATATATATTTATATATATATTTATATATATATATATGTGTGTGTGCGCGTGCGCATATGCATATATATCTTGTTCAAATTTTCAATCGTTAATAAAATACTTTTTATTCCTCCACTCAAGTTCAAATACATTTTTTTAAACTTGTTGTGGATGACACTTGATGTTAATACAGTTTTTTAAAAATATTAATCCATTAATTAAATTTTATTTTTTAATTTTAAATTTATTCTGCATTATTTCGGAAGAATTTGAATCTAGCTGCAACAGATGGTGCCTTCAAAGTGGGAATCGACTTAATTTTTTTTAATATTACTTGCTTACTTATTTTATTCTGTTATGTTTGCTTCATTTCAACCATTGCACTTGTGTTTATTCTTTAGTCCTTTATGGCTGTGGTAGCCTAGTGACCCTGGTCACAGACTCGAGTTGAGAGTTCCAGTTCCGATGCTTCTGAAGATCCTCCATTTAGAGGGGTTGAGCTGCCGTGACTTAAAGTCCTCACGTCGGCGTAGGATGGAATTTTTAAGGGTAGTGTCAGACCTTGTCGCGGTTGAATATTATTGTGTTTTTCTCTAGTAACCCTCTTGCAACGTGGATAAACACTCACACTCAAAGCTCTTACATGTGGCGCGCCCCCTCTACAAGGGGGCGCGAGCGTATCGAAAATTTAAAGATTTTTTAAAAAAAAATCGGAAAGAGAATAAAACGCTTTCTTTCATAATAATAAAAAAATACACACAACAACATACATAATTTATGTTTATTATCTGGCTTTTTCCGTCATCAAGCTCTATCTTTGATCAAATTTAAGAAAAAAAAAAACATTTTGTTTTATTTGCTGTATTTCCTCAATGTGAGATTTTTTATTACGTTTTAACACGTTAAAGATAAAAACGAAACCCAGACCCTGAGTAAGATAAACAATTACAGTAATTATTATTGAAAAAAATAGAAAAGAAAAGGAATCATGATTCACTTTTCAGCCATTAATTAATCATTTGATTATTCAATCTTTAATGGTTATTATCAATATTATTCTCCCATCTTTTTATTTCGCTTAGGGAAATTGTAAATAATTGAGTTTTCGATATTTGGAAAAAGAATTGATTGCTTTTAACATTTCTGTAGGATAATTGAAAAGTGTCTGATTTGCGACCTTTATTATGGTCTTGTACTTTTGAATCATTTTAGTTCAGTTTTATTTTTTTTCAAATCATCAAAGAATTGAATAGTCCTTGAAAGAAGGTAAGTATACTTTCTATAAATTAAAATATTCATTCTGATTTGTATCGTGTACAGTAAAAATAATTCTAAACAAATGATTGGGGTGACTGAGTCCCCCCGCAACCATTAATGTTAGTATCGAGTACGCGCCTGCTCCCGGGTTAAAACATTTTGAAGTCTTCTCGCTTTAAATGTTAAAGTAACACAATTATTCTTCATCGGAATTTTATATTATTTTTCATAATTTAACATTAATTTAAATGCTAATTGTGTGAGGTTTAAAATTACAGTTCTTTTAAACAGTTATTTACAATTATAGCATTTATCTAAAAAAAAAAATCATTTTACATTTTTGTACAATGTCGTGCATACAGTTTTACTCTCCTTACAGTTCAGCTATTATATCAAGAATAATGTTTTATTTTTTTTTTAAAAATGTTGAAGAGTCGGTGTTTCAGCCAGTATTTTGATGTATCAGTACTGAAGAAGGTATTTTATAAATAATTTCTTATTACTGAATTTAGCCGCGGTAGCCGAGTGGTTCGGATCGTGGTTTGCCTTGTCACGAGTTCGAGCCCAGTAAAGACCCGCCGTGTAAAGTGCACGTTAAATCTGTTGAGAGTTGAAACGTCCCGTTGGTGTGGTAGTAGGAGAGAGGGGTGCCAGCTCAGGTGTCATCCATTGACCATGGTTCAAAATTACGTGGTCCGTCGTCAAAAGCCCTCGTGCAGTGAACAGTGCGGCGTTAATATTCAATCAATCAATCTTATTAAATTAAGAACAAGTTTAATAATTATTAGGACTTCCACGGGGCTTGTCTTGTGCAACGTTTTTCAAAGGAAGGTTTAATATCAGAAATTGACACTTAAAGAGTTATTTTTTTATATTTAGCTGAGATCTATATTTTTGTCTTCAAGGCATCCTTTGCAGAAAATCCGGTTTGAAAAAGGTAGGATGTTGAAAATGGTAATAGTATACGAAGTGCTTTTGTTTTCAGTAGATAATTCCTCATGCCACCCCAAATTCAAAAGAGCGATTTATTACAAAATTGCCTTTTAATTTTTCACTGGATGTGAAATCTATGAAGATTTCTTCTTCGGAAGTTGAGAGCCCTTCTGGAGTATCTTGAAATAGATCCCTAATCCACTCGTAACTTGCTACCAAGCTGTCCTCATCCAGAAAATAATTTTTTTTTTTAAAATTCTTTGCCAACATAGCTAAATGATTTTACATGTTTTAAAAACAACTTTCACATGTTTTTCTACAGATTTGTAAGTTTTAACACATATCGAGCTGGGGCTTTTTTCCATCATTTACTTCAGTATTGGCAAAATTTAAGTATTTTTGAGAAGATCGCCTTGATTTAATTTTCGAACCATGCTCGTTCGTCTGTGTACTTGTTGAGCTTTATTATGGTCGAATGTTTGCTTACGACTTAAAAAGTATGTATGATATTGTTTTAATCTCTACCGTAAATACTTAATTACCGTGAATTACAATTAACGTGAAAATTTTAAAAATGTACATTCAAGCTAGAGTAGGAGTATCGAGTCGACCAAAACTGCCTGAATTGTACGAGGAAAAGATTTTTACATGTTTTGCGCAGACGTCCGATAGGTTGCCCAGACTCACGCAAACGTACCCTATAATGCCAGATGTGATGGATATGATAGAGAGCATTCTAAGTAATATATATTTTAAGTAATTTTCTTAAAATATATATTACTTAAAAGTTACATATACACAAAATTTAATATACTTATCGGATTAATTTGTACGGTTTATAATTAAGATCGTATTGTAATTTAGCGTCTCTCTCTCAAAGTGCATTTTTATTGCAGTAAATACATTATTGTTGTACAGGGGGCGAGACAAAAATTATGATTGAAAATTGGGTCGCCAGTATTGAAAGTTTGAGAAACACTGCTTTTAATGTATGAGTGGTGCACAGAGTATTTTATGACTAATTAATTGATACTAAATTAAGAACAAGTTTAATAATTATTAGCTACATCCATGCGCTTGTCTTACAGAGCAAAGTTTTTGAAAGGAGTTTTAAGATAAGAAATTGACCCTCTGAGTTCATTTTCTTCTATATTTAGCAGATATCTATACCATTTTGTAATATGTTCCAATTTAAAAATCAGGAAAGGCTTAGTAATTATCCACTTGACTTTTTTTTTTGCTTAAAAGTAACATATACAAAATTTAATACTTATGTCATGAATTTGTACGGTTTATAATAAATATTGTTGCTTTATCGTAAAAGTGCATTATTATTGCATTCAGTAAATTATTATGCATAAGGAGGGGCGCGATAAAAATTGTGATTGAAAAGGGGGGGCGCCAGTATTGAAAGTTTGAGAAGCACTGTCTTACAGAAATAGTATGGCTGTTATTCTTTTTCTGTAGTTACTTATGCCACCTAATCGACAGCAACATTGGATAAAGGTCCTCGGAATTCATCGTGGTTAAGGGCTAGATTCTTACGCCTGTCATTAGCCTTTGCTTTGAGCACCATGCAGGTGACAGTACGATTTTGCTCGGCTCAACCCAATTGGAAGGGTCAGAGGCCCCCACCATATTGATGACTATTTAGAGAACCCCCATGCCGCGAAGGCAATATACATTTACAAACATCCATGTCTTCTCCAGGATTCGAACCCCGTCCCTACAGCACCGCAGTCAGCGTCACTAACCACTATACTGGATAGGCATCCAGCTTCTAACTTAGTATATAAGGGCGTTTTTAAATGTAATCCAGGGAACTGACCACTGCTGCTGCAATCAATCAATAATTTTATAAATTTATACCTTTGTGTTGTTCTAAAATTTAAAGTGGCTAATAGGAAATTAAGTACATATTGATCTGATAATACTCAAAAAGTATTTTCTTTTAATTTAATATTTCCTAATTCATAAATTTTATTATTTTTTTTTTCTGTTTTAAGGCTTTAATCGAAATCTTAATTAAAAAAAGTATTTCAAATTATTACATTTCGGTAAAAATCATGATATATATAGTATTTTTTACATAGACCACACACACACAGAAAATTTGAAAAATATTCTATATAAATTATTTTCACTAAGCTTAAATTATTATGATGAGCTAATTTGATTGATTTTTAACTTTATTAATAAATTCATTTCTATATTTATAATTAAATCACTGTAACATTCCATGTATAATTGGTACCCAATAGTGTGTTCCACGTAGGGTTTATACAAAACCGACTTTTTGAAAAACCGGTCTTAACTAATTTTCAAATCATTGTCAATGAAAATAATTAAAAAAAAGAATGTTTGATTTAATTTGTAAAAAATAACAAAAAACATATTAATATCAAAATCAAAATGCAAACAAAAAATTACATATACTTATATTACTTAAAATAACGAAAACTCTAACAAAAATTTTCAAATATTATTTATATTATTTTCTCCAAATTTAATTTTTCCTAAAAAAATACTTCAAAAAAAAAGAAATATCTACTCTAATTCTTATTTTGGACACAATATTGCCAGAAATTGAAAATACTCGTTCACTAGCTACTAAGATTGGTTTTATAGTTTTCAGGGCATCAAAAAAATAAATATAAGTTTTTTGTTCTTTCACTCATTGCCTCAAATGATAAAAATGCAGCTTTCAGTGTCTTTGGATTTGTATGTTTTCTTCAGTTTTCAAGAAACTTATGAATTAATTTTTCCATGACTTCGTTTAAAAAATCATTGCCCTGATTAGTAGTTTCTTTGATTTGCTGTTCATCAGAATCGGTTTCCCCATAAGAATTTGGATAATATCTTTCAAGTAACTTATTAATTTTGGTTTTTGAAGCTAAAGAAAGTCCGATGGATTTCTTCGCTAAACTAGAATTGTTTTGTGGATTTCGCAAATACAGCAAAAGAGTTGTTAATTCTTCATAATAATTTGAGTTCTTTTAACTGGTTTTCTTAATTTAGAAATTTTTTTTGAATTTTTTTTTTCAAATGTAACAAATTTACTTTAAAAACCAGTTTTCAAAAACCGTCAAACCTTAGTTCTACGGTTTTAAAATGTTAACTATTTCATTACTCCCATATGAGCTTTACCCACATTTTTTATATCAAAAATATAGTGACTTCCTTTGGTGTGTCAGTTGGTGTTTTTTTTTCTTTTTTTTTAAAGAAAAATAGAGTGCATACAGTTTAATTTTCTCTCAAACATGCAGAACATTTTAAGAAGCTGTTAAAAACTCGTTGAATATGGAATTGTTCACATCGCAAAAGGATGTTCAAACAGACCGACTTATCGATAATTAAAAATAATTCAGCATTGAAAAATATTATTTCAAAGACTTTAACGTCTCCTCTCCCTCCTCCTCTTTTTTGTCTCGATTAATTCATTACATATAATTTAAATTATTGTATAGCATCCCAAACAAACATGCATTTTTTTTTACTCTGTATAGTTAAATACTTAAAAATCCTATTAATACATTTCCACTCCTACAAAGGCATTTTTTTTTTAAATTTCGAAAAAGTTTACAATAAGTTGGCCCAAAGAGAGTGCAAAAAATACAGTTATAAATTGATTTGCGAAAATCTATTGTAAAATGCAGAAACCTAAGTATTCAATATAATTTTAATCGTTACTAATGTCTTTTTTTCATTCCATGGAAATTTGCAGATTCCATTTTCGTAAGAAGACTTAATTCGGGCGACGAAAAAACCGATCAATATTTGGTTACAAACTGGCTCATTGTGGAATCCTCCCCCCCTAAATATTTTTCTGGATGGAATACGGGAGAAACAAACAGTAATCGGATGGTTTTTGGTTTGGGGAGTATGGCGGATACAACAGAACCTTTCGGTCTAGCTCTAGGATTTTGGGGTGTGTCGTCACAGCAGCAAATGACCTGACGTTATCATATTTCAGTGATTTTCAGTAATTTTGACCAGAAACATTCTTTTTTTTTCCTGATTTTTTTATCTACTTTTATTTTTTTTTTCTTGAGTGCTTTGTTCAAACCATCCATTTGTCGACAATACATACCGGGATAGAGTTTTCGATTGGTTTGAAAAGTTCATAGTATATACATATTGATGTTTTAAGTTTTCACCTTTTACACAAAATTCTCCTTTTGAAGATCAAACTGATGATCCTGCTAAAAAAAAGGTTATAAGTAATGATGGAGATTATATATTAATTTTTGTGTACGCGAACAAATATATCTATTTTTGTAAAATTAAAGAAGTTTTTTGCACAGATATTTTAAAAGTAACGTTGTACTTTAATTTAATATTATTAACTTTTTGTTTAATCCTGAAAATAAATTACAGAAGGCTATTCACAAAAAAAAAAAAAAATCTTGAAGGTCTTTTTCCAGTTTTTGAAAATATAAATGAGTTAATTCTTTTTTAGTAAATATTGTTTCATTGTTTTAAGAAAATGTAAAAATCAAGATTCGGGCAAAAGAACAAATTTACGTTAAAAATAACTCTTGTTTTCAACTATTAAAAACAGCTTGAATTTTTCAGAGACATAGAATATATGTTTCAACTATTTTTTTCATTTTATTTATTTTCTTTATAAAAAATTTGTAATTTTTAATACGAGAACATTTTTATTTTTCTCTATAAACATTTTTTTAAAAAAAAATTGGCATATTTCATAAGAAAAAAAATTCAAAAACATTATTTAATATAGCCATCTGTTGTTGTTCGTTATTTTTATTTGACGATGTAAAAAAGATGTGTCCTCCTTCATTATTTATTCATTTCTAAAAATTTTCCTTTTCTTTTAACAAAATCACTTTTTAGTATTTTTCCAAATGTACCTGCTTCCTGGAATTCAAATCAAAAGTGGAATGTAAAAGAATACGTTTCATTTATTTACAAAAGAATTCAGACAATAGAGGGCTGTTTTTGTGTAAGAAGAATTGAATCCAACATCAATTTTTATAGAAATTTTAAAATAATGAAAGAAACCTGTAAAGAGAGAGAGAGAACATTTTTTGAGGGAAAAAATAACTTCAGAAAATTAATATTTTTTCATTCGATAATAAATACTTTTTGTTTGTTTGTTTGTTTGTTTCAAAGTACATCATCAGACAAGTTTTCCCAATTGATATTGCAAAATTTTTTTGAAAATAAAAACATAATTTTGTAACTCAGTTAATTTATCAGTCATACCTGTAATAACACCCATTCAACAAAAAATATGTTAAAAATACGAGAGGATTATTAAATAGTTTTCACAGTAAAAATTCTTCAATTTTTTTCCTTAGATTAATTTACCAATGGAATAAAATATCAATGTATCATCAATATTTGAATTATTTTTTGTGTGTTTTTAAACATACATCGAGTTTGCTTTATAACATTTTATTTTGATGTAGCTACTATAAAGTAATAAAACTTACGACTGTTTACAGATCCAATTCGAGAAATTTAAAGTATCTCAACACTGTTCGAATCAACCAGAAAAGTTTTAAATTTTGACAACTGTGTGTGTGTTCCTTATTTTTCTGAAATAAAATTAACTTCAGTATAATATTTTATTGAATTCCAAGGTGTCAGATTTTTTTAGTATAATATTATTTTTAATCTGTGTGTTTTTTGTTTTAATCAAAACACTACCTATATATTCATTATAAAAATTATTTCCGTTCGGAAAACACACGCATACCAGAAGATGACAAAATAAAGTATTCAAAGGTGAAAAAAAATATCTGAAAGAAAGGAGAAATATTTACATAATACAAAAGAAATACTTAGGTAAAAATTGTTCCAAAAATTTACAATAGTTCTTTTAAACAACTTTTTTTCCATTTTAACATAAACTGTTATATTTTTTTATCAATCAGTGCAATGTTCTGAACTATTTTAACATGGTTAAATTTTATTTAAGGTACATATAATAACATATATTTTTCCTTATTGTATTATCCAGTAGGGTTAATTTCATTCTTATGGAAATGAAATGCAATATTTTTTATAGTCAACGAGAATATTTTTACATTATAGGAACAAATTCAAGTGTAACTGAATGATAGTTGTATCGCTGGAAGAAAATAAAATATTCGAATTATTTAGGCATACTTCGGTTATTTACTTTTATTTCAAACTACGTTTAATTTTATTATTTTTTTAGATATTTATATGATAACATGAGAAACAAATAATGTGAAGATTTAATCAATAAACTGCTATGATTTTAATATCAACTTTCACAAACAAAACCCTCTTTCCTTTATAATCCATGTATTTATAGTTAGATAATGTTGTAAAATATAAGTGTACCAAGGATTTTGTAGAATTTCTTTTCTTTGATTCCTGGAAAGTAAACTTAATATAAAATAATGTAATTTAAACTGTATATTTTAACTTCTGTTGAACTTTGCCCTTTAATCAGAAATATTAAAAGGAGTAAATGACACTTCACTTTTAACTTTTAAGTTCCTTAAAATAAAAAGAAATTAAATACAGAGGGGGATCGGTTAACGAACAAATCGGTTAACGAAAACTTTCACGAAAGATTTTTGTTTTCGGATAACGAACACTTTCAAGAAAGAATTTTTTGTGTTTGGACAACGAACACATATTCGGAGTTTATCAGGGATACACCCTTGAAATTATGGATGAAATTTTGACAACTGCTAGAGATCTGGAATTGGAGGTGAACGAGGATGACATAGAAGAGCTCATAATGGGGCATGAAGATGAACTGACGACAGAAGAGCTCCAAGAAATTTTGAATGAAGAACAACAAGAAACACATCGAAATGTGTCTCCTTCTGAACAAGAGGAAGACGAAAGAGGACCAATGCTGCCATCTGCCATTAAAGATCTTTTGAAAAAGTGGGTGGATGTCAGAGCAATGGTCTTAGAATGGCACCCAAACCAAGCTGATGTCAGTAGAGTTGGGGATTTTTACAACGACAATGCTATTAGTTACTTCCGGAAAATCCTGAAAAAGAGAGAAAAGCAATCGACATTGGACATGTTCTTCAACGCCCCATAAGTAAAAAATGAAACTGACTGACTAATATGTAAGATTATATGTATGTAGTATTTTTTAAAAAACTTACTAAGAAATTGAACATTTTTTAAAATTTAATTTTTAGGGTCTCCAGAACGAATTAATCGATTTAACATAGAAGTGTATGGTGAATCGATGATCGCTTAACGAACAATGCGGATAGCGAACATAGACTTGGAACGGATTATGTTCGTTAACCGATCACCCACTGTAGATCTTTATTTTTGTCTAAAATGATCACCTTTGCATAAGAATTTTAATTTAATATATTTAAATTTTTAAAATAGAGAACATTTTCAGCTATAGTAAATAAATAAAATTAAAGAAATATGTTTACATACTAGTGTGTTATTTTATTCAAATAAGTTTTGATGCTTCACTATTTGTATTGGTTCTCTATTTTAAATTTTTATAACAATATGGATTAGTTCCCCGAAAATTTTTATAGCCCCCTAACTGTCTCTCATTATCTTTCTCTCTCCTCTCTTCCCCCTCTCATGTTCTCTCTCTCTCAATTTCTCTCTCTTATTCTCTCCTCTTCTGTCTCTTTCTCTCTTTCTTCCTCTCCATTTCTATATCTTTTTCTCTCTTTCATTTGCTCTCTTCTTTTTCTTTCTTTCTGTCTTTCTTACGCACATACATACATAATAGTTTTTAAACTACCTTAAAAACTTTTAAGTTCTAATATTCTATAACAACACGTTTACAGTTCCAAATTAGTTGTCTTCTAAATATTCCAACTCATAAACTATTTCTTAATAAAAGTTATTAATGTAATATCCATATTATATTGTAAACCATATAATAAAAAATATTTTCCATCTAAAGTAGATTAATTGGCTTGTGATTAGTTTCCATGATTCTAAATTTTCAATTTATAAAAAGCTATTGACAATGAACTTCGCATTTCGGAACATCTGAGAAATTGCAAGACACCTTATTTGTTAGTTCATTTTTCTAACTTCCCACCACTTGAAGCCTAATATAGTCAGTTAAATATTATATTCGACAATTTTACTTATTTCACATAGTAGTTTTTGTATGATTTGGAATCAATACCAATGTTACGATTCACATAATCAGCATATATCGGTTTCACACTGGGAAAGATTGAACGCGTCCCGCAATTCTTAATCCATCGGTGTCAGCTATGCAAGGCCCCAGTGGCCACAGCTTCGAACACTATAAAAAACTTACGTTGTCAACTTTCCAATAGTTTTTGTGATTTTCTTTCACTAAACTTTATTTGTGACCACGTGATCTATAACAGGGGAGGCCAAATAACGGCCCGCGGGTGACATGCGGCTCACAAAGAGCTTTTGGGGCTCGACAAGACAATTAGAAAACCACATTGACAATCCCTGTATTTGTGTCGACATACGTAGGCTGTTGAATACGTAATAAGACTAACTTTACTGCTCATCGGATTGTTAATTTATGTGGCATAAGAGAAAAGTTTATTGTCTGTATTAACAAAAGCTACCGACAGATGGCATTTACAGACTCGTATTCTTGAGTATCATACGATCGAACTGAATCGTGTTTGTGGGCGCCTACAAGACGCGGCCAGTTGTCGAAATGGAAGCAAAAATCACCATCGGAGACCTTTGATATGATACGATATGATTAAAGACTGGAATAAGAAGACAACGATATCTTAAAAAGTGTCATTACAGCAGACGATTCTTGGTTGTATTACTATGATCCAACCATAAAACAACAAAGCAGCGAATGAAAATATCCATTTTCATCTACTCTCTAGAAAACAAAAACTGTGCAATCAACTGGTAAAGTTATGATCATAATTTTTTATTATGAAGGAATTGTGTATCAACACGCTGTCGAACCCGGCACTACCGTATACGACTCGTACTACACGAATGTCCGGCGAACAGTTGTACAGCACGTTAAAAGGAAACGTTCATTGCTTCGAAATGGCTTCCTATTGCACCATGACAATGTCCGTTCACATATTGCTCGTTGCGTACTGCATGTTTCACAGCAGAACAACGTAGAGATTTATTCACACCATCAATACAGTCCTGATCTCACTCCATGCGATTTCTGGCTGTTTCCTCAACTTAAGAAACCATTACGAGGCAAACGTTTTGCAAGCAACAAAGCATGTGTAAAAGCTGCGGAGGCGGTTTTGAAACAGCTCTCAGAAAACGGACTTTTACATGTTTCTAAGAAGTGGACAGAATTTTGGGATAAATGCATTAAATGCCAATGAAGTTATTTCGAAAAAAATCATGTAAATGATGACGGTATTCTGTATTTTTTTATAATTTTAGTCTTATTACTTACTGGACAGCCCTCGTATATTTGTGAGCAAAGATTTTTCGTACATGAGGATCAAAAAGAGTAAATATAGATGCAAATTGGCTGACATTAACTTGCAGCATTGGATGAGAATTTTAACCAATAATCTCACTCTTTATTTTTAAAAAATTGTAGAAAAGTGTATATAAGAGGGCACATTTGTTAGATTAAACTGATTCTAAAATGAAATGTGATTGCAGCTATAAATATGAAAATAGCACTATAAATAAATTGAAAAAAATTGCTGCTATTTTTTAACTTATATTTATTGGTTTTTATGGTACAATTTTTTACGTTTTTAAAGTACAAAGTTTTAACTAATGAATGCAATCATTTTTAAAATATTCTGCCCGTCAGTGTCCTCCGCTTTCTCGATGTGAATCTCGAGCCAAAATAATTGCCTATTCCTGATTTAGTGCAATTTTACATCCTCTTGATGCATACTATCAAGCCTCTGAATTTGTCGATCGAAAACAGCAATACTCTATACATATGTATAATCATAATTACTATAACTCTAACTTAAGGTTTAACTCAGAGCTTCTCAAAGTTGCAATATCCGCGACCCAATATTCAATCATAATTTTCATTGCCCCCCATACAATACAGTTTACTGAATTCAATAATACTATACTTTGACGCTAAAACTACGACACGGCTGTAGCCTCCTAAGCAACCCCCTTCCCCGAGTATACAAACGTCTCGCTAAGCCAAAGCATTCATTTCCCCAGACGTATATATACGTCTTTCCAAAGTGGGATCTTTTCTGGGCACTGTTATCCGTAAAATTATTCCGAAGACTTTGAAATGCAAAAAAAGGACCTTGACAATGTTTGTGAAGGATTTACTTATTCCAGGTTATCTTTGCTTCTTTATTCCCCCCCTCCACCAACACATCATATACGCGTACGTACGAGGAAAATGCTTGCCATTTGGAAGCGAATCACGAGACTTTTGATCGGCAGTTAAGGTTTAATTATAAACCTTACAAAATTATCAATATAAGTGTTAATTTTTGTTTTAAATTATATATATGTATGACAATCCCATGGAGTCACTTGTAACTAAAAAGCTTGTTTTTAACTTAGTACTGTTAAATTAATTATAAAATACATTGTGTAGCACTAATATAATTATAAGTGTAATATATCAGTGTAGATGTGTATTTTATTTTTTGTTATGTCAGAATATGTTTTTTGTTTATTTACTTTCAGTAAATTAATAATTTTTTAAATAATCTTTTTATCTCGACTTTTCAATATGCTCATGCCCTCCTTGTAGAGTTGTCACGCCCCCTAAGGGGAAGCTCCCCACAGTTTGAGAAACGCTGGTTTAACTATAATAAAAAAATATAGCAAGACAACACACACTACGGCAGTGATATTCAAATAGTGTTCTACGGAACCCTACGGTTCCACGAGTCACACTAAAAAAATTGAAAAGAAATTTATAAATATGTTTGCAAAATTATTATTTCTATGAAGTCTGTATAATTACAAGTATCTAAAACTCATCCTCTCAATTAAAACTGAAAATTTTATTTACCGTAAAATCTGGCCTTTAACGCGAACCCATACTTTCAAGCTGCATTTTTTGATTTTTACGTATATTCGCCATATAACACGCACCCCTTATTTACGAAGGAGCCTGAAGAGTACGTGTGTAATGCTATTATGTTTTGAAGTCATTTATTTGAGATATCATCCCAATATTACGAAAAAAAAATATACTTCTAGAACTACAACACTTAGAAATGTCATTAGGAAATTCATTAGAAATGTCCTTTATTTTAAATAAAGAGTATTCCGATCTATGTAGAAGTCTTAACTTTTTTCTATGCTCATCTTATTTTTATAGCTCTCATTTTCATATCCAGCGTATAACATACACCCGTTAACTTCGATTTTATTTTTGCGCTTTATACGCCAGATTTTACGCTATGTATAATACACTTTATTTTTTAAATGTTTGTTGTACTAAAATAAAAGAATATTAAAATGTTTTATGTTTATATATATATATGCTTTCTACTATATATATATATATATATATATATATATGCTTTCTACTATATATATATATGCTTTCTACTAGATTGTGAATATTCTGTTTTTGACCATCTTGGGTTCCACGAGGTATTTGTATACTTGTTAATTAACATTGTCTTGTATAACTAAACGATTTTCTAATGAAAAATGCACCATTTTGCAATTGTGGAAAAGAAAACATCTCTAATGAAGGAAAGGAAACAACTTATCAATAGATTCGATGTTAAAATCTGAGTTTAAGCAAGAACAGCTCCTAAATTTCCAGTTGCAAATTCATGAAAAATACGTAGCAATTTTCACATAGCTATAAGCATTTTAATGCCCTTCAGAACAATGTGTTGAAGTGAAATATATTTCTCAACGTGAGTGGATACAAAAACAAAGCATAAAAACAAATCAAACCCAGAATATGAAATGCGATTGCCGATCATGTCATTAGACGTAGACTTCGACAATTTGCGTGAAAAAAAGCAAGTATATATCCCAGTTACTACAGGTGCACTGGTCGGTGACACTTAAATAAAAACTTAATCTTACTAATGAGTAAATTATATTAAAAAATTAGATTAACATTTTTTTTATAATAAAAGCATTACTTCTTTTAATTGTCTTTACATAAAGTACTTATGGCATGTACATGTTGATCTACTTTAAATATTATTTTGAGATATGTGAAATGGGGTTTAACGAAAACGCATTCTAGTTCTAGGGGTTCCACGAAAACACCTTCACGTTCTAGGAGTTACGTGATAAAGTTTGAAAACTACTGAACTACGGTAATACAGGGTAATTCATAAAGAAGAACACAATTTCGATGCACTATAAATCAAGAACAAATAATATATTACATGTCACTTGTAACAGAACTGCATTAGGACTATTTTAAGTTTTGTTTGAGACAGTCACAGATTTTCTATGCATAAACCCTTAGTCACACACATGACACATATTGAGCCAGTAATCCATTTCCGCCCAAACGCGTCTGAATGAAGTCCACCCTTAGCGGTTGTGTTACGGTATTCCCCCCGGAAGAAACAACATAGTCTTCAGTCATTTTAGTAGGAAGCAGGACTTCAAGACATTGATTAGGTGGCATGTTGTAATCCACGGCTCGTCCAATCCATCGGTTAGGGAGATTTTCATTGAGGTAATCTCGCCCGTTTGCGGAGTGTGATGGTACATCATCTAATTAGGGATAACGAAGTTTTCAGTATAGTCTGGCAACTGTGGCATCAACCAAAGAGTTAAAATGTCCAAAAAGAGAGGCTCCCATGCAGTTAGATAAATTCAAAAACACAAAAAGGCCGTTTCCACTGCAAACATTACCATTTCCACCGACTAGTCACATGATACGCGTGCTATTACCCACTTCATTTCCTCGTCAGGGGTAAGTCACAAACTTTAAGACTACATCTACCTTACGGATGGCTGAAGTGGTGCGTATTCTTGACTGTTACTGTTTTACAGGAAAGTTTACTTCTTTATGAATCACCCTGCACAATAGCAAATTCTTGGGCTTAGGATTAAAATCGCTGGTTTAAACATAGTTTAAAGCACCCTTCTCTTTTAATTGCTATACATTATATTCTATCATATTGTGCTGGGGGAAGGGGATAGATACTATTAGCACACATAATGCCAATAGAATTTTGTTACTTATATAGTAAATGAATTTTGTATTCAGGTATATCTTTCCTGATTGTAAAAATTCAAACATGTAAGGAAATTTAATTTTACAACCTTACAGCAAAATAACAATCTATATTTTTCTAATTCTATCAAAACAAGAATATTTACTTAATTTAATTTTGTAATAAAAAAATCTGTCACATCAAATTTTATTATTATAATGATCATACACAAAAATTTCAGCAATGAATAGATATAATCGAATATATAAAATGTTGTTTAAAAGAACCAAATTACATTCCTTAAGAAACAATTTTTCTTCTGTTATCGCAATAATTTACTTTTAAATGAAAATGAAATCGTATTTTTTCAAAGAATACTCAGTGAATAAAAGAGGTATTATAAACAAACACCAATGGGGGAGAAAAAACTTAATTTGTGAATAAAAAGGGGAAAAAACTGCTGTAAGAGAAAGAAAAGAAGCGAGAAAAAATTCAGAAAAGAGAAAAACTTGGTTACACTTTCATTTTCTTTTATTTAAAAAGGGTTTCATAATTTTTCTTAAAACTGCTTCAATCTATGCGATCTATTGAGTTTGTTTATTTTCTTATCAAATTTATTTTATAAATGTATGTTTAGAAAACTCCTCTGTGTTTTTCTTTAATTACAAATATAAATGATATATAAATATATCAATATTTTTTATATAATTTAACTATAAATGTGTGTGAATAAAAAGTTTCTCTTGAATTAAGGTATTTTACTGGTAGAATCCCTGGATTCGCGCGCGTTGAAGTATTGAGACTTCTGGTTTTTTAGATACACTTTTTTTGTTCATTAAATACAACATAAACAGCGATGAAATGCAACAAAAATTCACTCGGATGTTAAGACGATAAACAAAAGCATTCTTTGTTCTATCCAGAGATCTCAACTTTTATAGTTTATTCAACCACAAGATTTTAAAATCGTATGATTTAAGATAAAAACTTTTCTGACTGGTCGGAATACGTGGCTGATTTAATAATTCATCATCTTGTTCTAAAAAACTTTTTAGGGCAACTTTTTTAAGAGATAAGGTTGTGGTTAACGATATACTTTCCGTTAGGTGGGATAACTGAAAATTGATTATAACGCAAAATGTTGGAAAGCTTAAAACTATTATAAATTTTAAAAAAATTCCCTCGAGAGAAAATTAAAGTGAACTATTACATTTAAGTACATTTATCGAATATTTATCAAAGCATAAAAAATTTAATGTGGAGAAAGAAACTATATATTTCACTACATTTCATCATCTCTGCAATTGCTAAAATATCTATGAAAACTACATTTTTAAATTTGAATTGTCAACATCCCACATCCAAAAAAGTAAGTATAAATATTTAGCTATTGAACGTGACTATCAATAAGATTTTGAATTTTCATGAGTACAATGTCCATATATAAATTATTCCTTTATTATCATTCACAAATTCATTTTAATTGCTCAATCCATGTGGGAATAACTATGAGAGGTAGTTCAGGTGGTAGAGATAGTTTTTACTTAATAAAAGAAATGACATAGTTGGTTTATATTAAAAGCTGTAAATATTTCTGGGCCCATTAATAGGAAGTTAGGTTGGTTGATATTGTATTATCAGTTATATCTTATAGGAACGGGTGATTTACTAATATATTGATATCTCTGGTCTTTTTCTTTACTGTTTTTTTAATAAGAAGGTGTTAAAGATGTGTGTACAACTCTTGGACATCAAATGTTGGAAACCACTGCTAGAGTAAATACAAATCAGCTAGAGTAAATACAAATGAAAGTTGGTTGACATTAACTTGCAGGATGTAATGAGAATTTCAACATCCAATCTCACCCCTGATTGAAAAAAAATGTAGAAAATTGTGATAGGGTACATTTATCTCATTAAGGCATCCGACTACGCGTTCGGAACCGTGATCTTAAAAAAGCGCTTAAATGGATACTTTTCATGATATTTAGTGTCACTTAGATTATAATACATGTATAAAATTGTTTTAAGGACGTTTTGACAAAAAAAATATTTAAATACAATATTTCGGCAAAAAATTAACTTAGAATAACCTTTTTTTCAAAATGTTCTCCTTTTGTGAAAAATACTTCTATTATAATAACATTTTGCCTGTATAAAGATCAGACCTCTGTACAGAGGCTCAACTATGGTTTTTGAAAAATTCACATTATTTTCAGAGTTACAACCAATTGAAATAATTATCGACGTTTTTTTCTTAAAATTGCTCCCATCTGTTGTCGTAAAACATGGATAAACAAACTTCTAAGTTATATATTTCAAAAATTCTAGTTGGGCCTCTGTACAAAAGTCTGAGCTATATACAGGAAAAATATTATTATAATAGAAGCATTTTTTTACAAAAGGAGAATATTTTGAAAATGGTTCATTCTATGTTCATTTTTTGTCAAAATATTATACTTAAATAATTTTTTATTGTAATACTATTCTTAAAACAATTTTTTATACATTTTCTAATCTAAGTGACACTAAATATCATAAATATTATCCATTTATACGCTTTTTGCAAAATCACAGTTCGAAAAATAGTCGGATACCTTAAACTGATTCTAAAATTAAATGCGCTTGCAGCTACAGATGATATGGAATAAACACAGTAAATAAATTGAATAAAACTGCCATTATCTTGTTAAACTTACATTTACTGATTTGTATGGTACTGTTTTATAACTTTTCGGAGATGCAAAGTTAAGTAATGAATGCAATCATTTTGAAAATGTGTGACCCTCCATTATCTTCCGCTTCCAAAATGTGACTCTCGAACCAAAACAGTTGCCAGCCTCTGACATAAGGCATTGCCTGTTTATGAATTTACAAGTTAATGTTACATATTAACTTTCACGGCGTTTTTATAAATACATGTAAATACTTTTGTCATCCTCTTAACATTTATTTCTTCTTCATAGCTTACGGTTTATTTATGTAATAATTATGAATATATTGTAGTTTTTGTACTCTTACTTTTTTTTCTGGATGCATGCTATTTTCTTATATCTTCAGAATGGAAATACACACAAAAAGTAATGTTCTACAAATATTGCTGATTAAAATTGCTAATACTTTGCGTTAAGGTATCCGACAACGTTCGGAACCGTGATTTTAAAAAAGCGCATAAATGGATAAATTTTCCTGATATTGCATGTCACTTAGATTAAAATACCTGTATAAAATTGTTTTAAAGATATTATAACAAAAAAATATTTAAATACAATATTTCGACAAAAAATTAACTTAGAATAACCTTTTTTCAAATTGTTCTCCTTCTATAAAAATGCTTCTAAAATAATAACATTTTGCTTATATGATGTAAAGACTTCGCCAAAGAGTCTGAATTATATTTTATTGAAAAATTCATATTATTTTCAGAGTTACTATCAATTGAAATAATTTGCACGTTTTTTTCTAAAAATTTCTCCTCTCTGTTGTAGTAAAATATGGATAAATCCACTCCTAAGTTATATAATTAAAAAATTCTAGTTGAGCCTCTGTACAGAGGTCTGAGCTATATACAGGCAAACTATTATTATAATAGAAGCATTTTCATAAAAGAAGAATGTTTTGAAATTTGATCTTTCTGTGTTCATTTTTTGTGAAAATATTGTACTTAAATAATTTTTTTATTGTAATAATATTCTTAAAACAATTTTTATATACGTTTTCTAATCTAAGTGACACTAAATATCATAAATATTATCCATTTATACGCTTTTGTAAAATCACGGTTCCGAACGTAGTCGGATACCTTAAATGCAAATTAAAAAACAAAATTTATATAAAAGTGTTTGCATGCTTGCATTTCTATTCAAATTTATTACGGTAATTAAAACTAGATCTAATAGTTGAAAATTTTTGAAGTAAAAAAGCTTGAAAGAATGTTTTTTTTAAACCAACAAGTCAAAATATCTTGCATGAGTAAAAGGAGTACGAAAAATGACAAGCTAGCTCAATGTATGTAAGCAAATAAATTCTTAGAATTTAATTTTGAAACAAATAGAAAACGTTACAACATTTCTATAAAAGACTTTGAAAGAATAATTCTATTAAATTATAACTAATATAAGAGTAATTCTATTAAATTATAACTAATCTAAGGGTATTTCTATTAAATTATAATTATTATTCCTTCAATCTACCTAGCCATGATTTCTGCACAATATATCATATACTTCGGATATATTTGTGATTTTCGATAAGGAATAGATGATTTTATATTATCAAAGTACAGTATTAACTAACTCTTTGTATCTTATACATTAAAAACCTTATCTTTATTTTCTTTGTTAAGTCAAGTATATGGAAAAAAGACAATAACTTATTTTAATTAAATTAGTTGTAAATATAACAATGATTAATTGTTATTTAAAACAAATTCCATTGTAAATCATAAAAAATTACCTACTTTTAATAATAATCTAACTCAAATAAAGACATTTTGAAAATAATACTATAAATAAATAATTAAAATTCATGTGAACAAATTTTGGAAAAACAAAAATATTGTCCAATACCATGAGATGTAGTTACGAAATTGACTGTACAATATTTAAGAAAATTTTGGCATAGTCTAATTATATTTTTTATAAAAATATATATGGTCTTTTATGTGAATTATTATTGTTATCTCGTTCAGTAATTCATTAAAAGTACATCAGAATGTTTAAATTAATTATTTTCTCATTTTCAAACTTCAAATGTGTAAAAAATAATTCAGTTTCTTATCCTCAGGTTATAATCTGATATTACAGCACTGTTTTTATTGAAATGGAATAAACTTTCAAATAATAAAATATAATTCCTTATCGAAACGGACCGAAAGCATTTTTTAAGAAATTGAAAACTTCTTTTAAGAGATAATTTAAACTTCCTATACAGAATTCCAGTTCGGTAACAAAAGAATTTTAGTCTCCTAGAGAAGAGGAAACTAAAAAAAAGGTTTACAGAAGTTCTTTTCAGGAAGGACACGTTGAAAGCATTTTCTACTAAACTCCCCAAAAAATAATAATAATTCTGAACAGACCATAACAATTACACAAAAAAAAAATAATAAAAAATGGCGACTAGAAGAGAAAAATAAAGAAAATATTTAGTTTTAAAAACTGAGAATAGATTTCATTTCAAAAACAGAGTCATAATAGAGCCGGTACTAGAATTTCTTTGTCCTATTTCTTGTTATCTGTAGTTTAATCGGATTGTGTTTTTTGTAACTCCTTATCAAAATTTTGAATACTGTCATGATTAATTCCGACAATAAACAACAAGATAAAACCTTATTGAACTATTTCGAAAGCTCTATAATTAAGCATTTTTCTTGCTTTATTTTGTTTTTTCCCGGTGTATGAATATGTGTGTGTGTGTGTGTGTGTGTGTGTGTGTGTGTGTGTGTGTGTGTGTGTGTGTGTGTGTGTGTGTGTGTGTGTGTGTGTGTGTTTTGTGTGTGTTGTGTGTGTGTGTGTGTGTGTGTGTGTGTGTGTGTGTGTGTGTGTGTGTGTGTGTGTGTGTGTGTGTGTAAATTTCTCTACAAATGAGAGCAGAACATTTATCAAACAAAACCGAAAAATACAGAGATTGTAAAAAAACATACATTGAAGGATATATGAGGAATTAAAATTATAAAAAATGGATGCTGCAGTATTATAAACATTGCTGACTTGGCACAGCTTATATATAAAATAATTTATGTAAAAGTGGGGTTGATCATGTTTTGTGGCCAGCTAACCTTTCCCTCTTTGTGTTAATAACACTGAGCAAAAGCCTATTAAAAGTATTGCATAGAATATCTAAATCCATTACAGGATAAAGGTAACTTACCTAAAACTTGCATTCAAAAATGCAGAGCCAGCGCTAAATCTGAGAACAATAAGTAAGTTATTGCCAGATTCTAGATCCAAATGCAAATTCGAAGCATGGGAATGTCTGAATTGTAGCACTTAACGAAAGTAAGAAAATAATAGAAGTAAAAATTTAAAAGAGAGAATTTGGAAAACTATGTACCGTAACTTTAGTGACACTAGAGTTATATATGAAATATATCTAAAAATAATAATAAGTATATATATGTATATAATTTTTCTAATATGATATGGAGGTAACTATATCTAGGAAAAATGATAAATTTATAAAAAAAACTGTTATATATATATATATATATATATATATATATATATATATATATATATATATATATATATATATATATATATATATGAAATACTTCATTCATATTTCTGGCGAATAGTAATGATAACTATAATGTCGTGCCGAGTGTAGTACTGTAACGAACGAAAGCATAGGGCGTGACCGGTGGTGAGTGATTGCTGTATATTAGATACATTTTCCATGTTGGTTGATGTTGCATATTCAATGTTATTGACGAGGCAAACTTGTGATTAGTAAATCCAGTTTATTTCACATCTCGAAACACATAATCCTTTTAAAGACATAAAGCATGGACGACACTACACAGAACAAAAACAACGAACACACAACGCGCTACAGCCGGCTACATGATTAAAGACACAGAGAGAAGAGAGAGCGAGATATTTCGAATGATTTTAGTATTTATAGCCAAAGACTAAATTTATTTGCATATATATATATATATATATATATATATATATATATATATATAGGGGGTCCGAATAAATCTTCGAATAAAAATCAGACTCTTCAAAAGGCGGGATTTTAGATTGACGAGGAGGTGGTTGTCTAGGGGAAAGTATTTAAGGGTGAGTGATGAAAATTAATTGAATCAAAGTCATTTAAACACAGATCTTCATTTAAGTAAAAAAAAAAGAATTTATTTAAAGTTAAAGAGAAATATTTACTAAAGGGTATATTTACAAAGTGAAAGACATGCAGGAATTAGGTTAATTGAAAGTTGAGTTACACCTTTAGAAGACGGGGAAATTAATTACCTTTCTCATGCTTGGAGGTTAGGACTGGTGGTATCACGCAGGGCGCGAAATGTGCTAAAGACGTGACGTGTTGAACCGGCGGTGGTTAGTAGGCCTCTGCCGAAAAATTATTCAAGCCGGAGTTACGGAAGCTCACTAGACGGCGCTGCATCGGAATGCGATAATAAATAAAATTGACATTAATGGTCCTTTGAAAAGGATATGACTCAACCTTTTAACAAAATGTTTCCAAAGGGAAATCCTACATATATATATGCAAATCAATTTGGTTTTTTTTAACTAACGTAAAATTGAATTTATATATTTCTTTTTTTTTCAGTGACATGCAATAATTTGATTTTATATCAAGAAGTAATATGCATGATTTAAATAATTTTAAGTAAGAACATAGTAAAACAACACTTTTTATTACTCGCAGAATATAATTACTAAAACAAATTACTCGATGAATAGCTTCATCATCAAAATCAATATATATAAATATATCAATGATAGAAGACAATTCAGATTTTTTCTTGTTTTTGATAAAATATAAACATGAAACAATTAAAATGTAGACATGTTTGATGCTCTTAATTATACAATAACTAATTATTTAAGTAAAAAAAAACTTCCTAAAAATCTCGTTTATTAACCAAGTATTTTATATAAAATATACGCATTTATACTTTAACATTTCTTTATTAACAAATAAAAGCATGTTCTACCTGCATCATTTCTTGATATATTTTCGTTTTGATTTTATTTTGTTGAAAAAACAGTCGTATATTGCTAAAATCCGTGGAAAAAAAGCTCATATCTGTTCAAGCGTATTCCGTTGTAAATGCAAGAAATTCCTTTTGATGGAATTTGAGAAATCTCTCTTATATATATTATGCTATTTTTTTCATATTTTCAGCGAAAATTAAAAAATGAAAAACAGAGAATCCAAATTTTATTGAGTTTTTTTTATTTATATTTTTTATCAATTATTAAAACCTTACAAGAATACTGTTGTGCATGAAAGATGTTTATTATTTATTAAAATTATAATCAAATTAAATTCGGATTTTCAATTCTACAAAAAAATAAAAAAGTAAAGCTTTATTTTTCTGTTGTAAGCTAATATTAATTGATTTATAACATTTTTGAATGTGTTTACTCTATGAAATACCAAAATGCTGTAACTTGTCCCAAACCTAAACATGCAGGTGTATCTCGAAACACCGAATCAGCAGATATTGTAATAAAAATAATTACTTTTATTTCAATTCAATACATTTTATTCAGTTCAATCAGGGATTTTGAACCGAGAGAGCAATTAATTTCAATTACAATCTTAAGTTCTTAAAATAAATAACTAAACACTTACCTGAATTTGATCCGATAGAAGAGCACTCGTTTGATCTCTCTGGGTCAGATATATTCGAATTTAAAACTTGTTCGCTCTCACACAAAAGTTTCCGAAAGGCAATTGTCTAATCTCACTTTAATAATAGCGCAATGACTAATACTAACACACACATTACCAGGGTTTAAATAGCACTCAAACTAGCATAAAATCAAACTCTCTCTATTGAAGGTGGTTTTAAACTCAAACAACAGTTAAAGAAGTATTTCTCGAAAAGGGTAAATGAATAGACGTGAATAGAAAACCGTCACAAATTGGCTGTTCCAAGCAGCAAAAACTTCTGCTAGCGATCACTCAACCAAGAGAGGAAAGAATGTAATCTCTATCAAAAACCATCCTTTTTCTTTGTCCCTAACTTTGGTAATGATATTTGTTGTCCTTGTGTAACCTTGTGTCGGATCTATACGTGTTTTTCCAAGTAATCCTCTTGGGAAATCTTTCGGCTATCAATTCGCATTATTCACAACCAACCCTTCGGAAGAAAAGAATCGTAATATTTAAATTAATTTACTATAAATAGGCATTTTTTTCTAGCTTGTAGTGAGAGTAGGAGAGACGATATACTCGAGCTTAGGAGGAAACTTTAAAGTGACGATTATTCATTAGGATTGATTTGATATTCGATTAAATCGGATGATAGGTTTGATCCTTTATTAAGGTAAGGCTCAAGTTTGATAGTCTCCTAATCGGTCGCGTTTTACAGTCATTGTTCTACTCCCACGGTGAACATTGAGACATTCTCTTTCTATTATGAGTTGAAATTGTGTCTATTTTTTGTGTAGTAAATAAATAGATTAGTTGGATCATATTGAGTGTTTCTTCCCTTCCTCAACACATCTAGGTTCCTGAGGGAGAGATACAAGTCTCTCACAACCTATACTAGAATCTTTATTGCATCCAACTTCGAAACTCTTGCTTTCTCACTGCTTAACACAGTTTCACGGGTTTTCCCACCTTGTATAACTTTATCCCCATGGGAATTTCCCTTTCCCTACCGACGTCAACACTTCTGGTGGGGGTTTGCGCGATGTGAAAGAACTTTAACGTCCAACCCTCTACGCATCAACTTTCTTACCCGCAGCCGTTTTAAACTTTGAAGTATTGATTTAGAAAATATTTTCATCGGTAAAATACATTCATAGAAATTGTAACATTCTTAAATTCCAATATTGAATACACACTGATATTTAATTCAAAAGGTTTCATGTACTGAAAATATTACGCGATGTTTTTTTTTTAAATTCGTAAATATTAAGTTAATTTATATCTGCATATTGTTTCCAGTGCTACTTCTGTGGAAAATTTGTACAAATAATATTTATGTATAAAACTCTGAATTAAATAAATTGAAACTTATTAATGTACTTAAACTTTTTACTTTTAGAGCTTCAAATCCTGAATCCCATTAAGAACAATTAGGAAGTAAATTAAATTCAAAGTTTAGAAGATTACCTTTTTGCCTCTCGATTTCCTGAGAAGCTAAAAATATTTTTTTATATAAATCTCTCAAATAAATGACTTTTCTGTTAAACCCATTGAATTTAAACTCAGTTTGAAATGAGAAAAAAAAATAGATTGAAGGAAAAGAGTAAGTTCTTTCTTTAAAGTTCAAGCACGTCCGTAGATAAGTAATTCCAAATGAGTGATATAATTATTTCATTAAAGAAAAGAGCTTTGAAAAGAGAATATAAAAGACTTAAATTGCTAGAAAAAGGCACAAAAATCCTTTCTCACTGAAAGAGTGGGTGTTCTTTCATTCTGTTTAAATAATCAAACGAAACTAAGAAAATAGTAACTTGTTGCAGGGGGTGAATACTTTAAATAAATTAAAAATATCCAAAGAGATTCTTTTAGAATAGGCAACTAATGCAAAATTTAACACACAAAAACTTTATAATAAACTGATGACGTATTAACCAATACCTATAGATGCTTGTGTTGATAATAGTGAATTGGAAATGAGTAACGATTAAACTTTATTTTATGTTAATGAGTTTCCAGTGAAGACAGTATAAAAGATATCCACGAACACTTCAATAAGACATTTAAAAAATATTTTATAAATTTTATGCAGTACCTCATCCCACTTTAAATTTAATTGGAGAATGCCCAACGCTTCGAAAAATAGGCTTTAGACATTATTTATCCTTTTTGTTATTCTTTTTTTCTGTTTTTCAATGGTATTCAATTAGATACATTTCATTCGTCACTGTTTACTTTCCTTATTTGTTTCACTTAATTTAAATATTTTAATATACTTCATTTCATTAAATATACCATCCAAAATGCAACATCCTGAAGGACAAATTAACTTAAAACTAAATTTAATAGACAAAAAACATAAAATACACTGGTAAAGTTGTTAAAGCGATAGCCTTATTTGACTTACGGGACGCAAAGAAGTTAAAATTTTGTGTACCCACCGTGGTTAAAAATAACTATTACGACATACCCAGTGGCGTAATGGAAAATATTAGCCCCCCAGTAAAGTCAGGTTTTGAGCCCCAAGCAGGATTTTACAAAACCATAAGATAACATAAGTTTTGGGCCCCCTAGAATCTTGGCCTCTCCCCCTGCGATGCGGGTTTGTTTGTTACGCCACTGAACACACCTCAACATTGAAAGACAGATGTTTTAAAAGTGTTCGGGGGTATGTTAATCTATTGTTTCTATTTTTGCCAAAGTTCATCTGGTGTAGCAATGTGTATTATTCGTTAGGCCCATTATTTGGAAATCATCAACTACATAGAAGGGTTGGGGCATATGTCATGGCAACTATTTTTTTCTTGTAGATATGTGAACGGGTCACAAACGTGTATGAGTCGTTTGGAATTTCTGCAGGTATAGTGTGCCTGCAGAACAACAGATAGATCTGTGGTAGCTTGTAGTAGCGCAGCGAGGGCTGTGAAATCAGTCAGTTAGTGAGTGTTGTGTGAGACAGAAGTCACTCGTGCTGAGCAGCGCACTTACATCAAAATAGCCGTTCTCCGAGGGAGAAATGAGATGGAACGTCACAGTGAATTAGTGGAAGCCCTTGGGAACAATGCCCTACCATACCGTACAGTAGCACATGTTTGCAATACGAAAGGACATTGCTAATGCTGTGAGCCAACAGGTGGCCAAATTCACGCATGGTGCGGCAAATACTGAGGCTGATGATATTCAGCGACCCAAACATCGTTGGCAGCGCGAGGTGACAGTAGTAGGTGACTACATTGAGAATCTTTAGACCCAGGTTTGTCAAGCCAACTTTATGCGCACTGTGTTGTCACTCTTTTGCACCGTGAAGGCCATATTGCCCTGTAACTACCATAAATTAGTGTGTTACGATATTTCAGTGCTATTCATTGTCCACACATGTAGTTAACACCTTGTCCTTTCGTCTGTATAAGTCACATTTTCCAACCGGACTGGTATCTTCAAGAAAAAAAATAGTTGCCCTAACTTTTGCCCCAACCCTCGTATATCCAATGGGTGATAACTTACGAGAATGGGTGGAACACGGCAGCTGTACAACATGATGGGAAATGAATACTTGTTGAGCGTTGTAGGCCACACACACACACACACATACGATCTCGCATAATGTTGTTGAAATTTAATCACTGGTAAGCTTTCAAATTATAAGACGACAACAAAGTACAAAACTTTCGAGACTATCTTAGCCTGTTGAATGTACTGACATTGTGTAACATAAAGTGGGGAAATAAAATCGAACTGCACTGCAAACTGTAATATAGGATGAGAGACCAGATGACGTTGCATGATACTAAAGCCATGCATCCTTCCACAGTGTCTCCAGACATGGATACTTGGTGTTTTAATTATAATCGAAATTTTCTTCGAAAAATACGTTATTCTGCCATCTGTTTGACCATGTACTGCGTTCAACGCAGCATTACAACAACAACAACCTGTAACCAACAAACCTACAGCAACATATACCAGAAGCGTACTGCACACAAATGTAACTTACTTAATAAACATTTTGCCAAAATTCCCCACAACCTCCAACGGTACTGCTTGAGACGAATTGTTCTGTGGACCGTAGTTTTTGCATTAAATTTTTTGAAGCTCAAAGTTCTTATATTGGTATGGTATGGAAGTTTTGGAAGAGTAAGGATACCATTTCAAGCATAGTTGTCGGATTTCAAAATTACAAGGTCCTTCGCCAATTGTCTTTTTATAGCTTCAAAAATACTATGTTAATATACAAAAATATCAATTAACTGAAGAGCCTTTCTGTGGATAAACAGATATTAATTCTGAATCGTCGCACTGTTCAGCTACAAGAGGGCTTTTGGCGATGGACCTCGTAATTTTGAACCTTGGTCAAGTGACGAGAACGAAACCTGAGCTGACACTCACCCCATCCTAACTATCACACTACACCAGCGGGAGGACGTTTGAGCTCCCCTACACGGCGGGTCTTTAGTGGTACTGGGCTCAAACTCGTGACATGCCAGCCAGTTGAAGTACTAGAAGTGTCCGTTATTTGAATGTATTAACGGAACATAAATAAATAAGCTCAAGAATATGTAATCAATATTCAACGATTACTATAATTTCGTATGTCATTTTTATGTTTATCATAAACAAAACTTTCGTAATCTGAATATATTTCGATATTAAGGAATCCGACTTTGTTCGGAACCGTGATTTTGCAAAAGCGCATAAATGGATAATTTTCATGATATTTAGTGTCACTTAGATAAGAATATAAGCATAAAACTGTTTTAAGGACATTTTGACAAAAAAAAAATTATTTAAATGCAATATTTTGGTAAAAAATAACTTAGAATAATCTTTTTTTCCAAATGTTTTCCTTTTGTGGAAAATGCTTCTATTATAAATAATATTTTGCCTGTATATAGCTCAGATCTCTCTACAGGGGCTAGAATTTTTGAAATATATAACTTAGAAGTAGGTTTATTCATATTTTACAACAATAAAGGGGAGCAATTTTAAGAAAAAAACGCGAATAATTATTTCAATTGGTGGTAACTCTAAAAATAATGTGAATTTTTCAAACATTCTAGTTCAGCCTCTGTAGAGAGGTCTGAGCTATATACAGACAAATTATTATTATAATAGAACCATTTTTCACAAAAGGAAAACATTTGGAAAAAAGGATTATTCAAAGTTAATTTTTTGCCAAAATATTATTTTTAATTAATTTTTTTTGTCAAAATGTCTTTAAAACAATTTTATGCGTGTATTCTAATCTGAGTGACACTAAATATCATGAAAATTATCCATTTATGTGCTTTTTTTAAAATCACGTTTCCGAACGTAGTCGGATACCTTAAGCAAGTTGGGTTGTTTTGTTATTTTATACAGTGTAAATTAGCATAACCCTTTAATGACCAAGAAAAATATTTTCCCCTTTTTTAAAATGGATGACTGTCGTATTTAAAAATAACCTTATCTGCACTTTTTTTATTTAGAATGCCAAAATAGAATGTATGCCGAACTTTATTACGTAAACGAGAACGTTTAGAATAAAAACAAGTAATATATACAGGTATATGTACATAAAATTAAGTCAATTCTTATTTAGGTCAACAAAGAAAAATATTATTGTAGTTACATTTTGTTAAATAATTACAATTAGTATAATATAAATATGTATGTACGTATGACAGAATCAATATTAAGTGGCAATTTTTTCCCTACCATATAAAAATAAAATTAATTAATTAAATTTAATTATTGAATTAATATTTGAAAAAAGCTGGATTCACATCAAGTATCATCCTCCAAGATAAAAAAAACGTATTTGAACTTGAGTGGATGGATATGAAGTATTTTATAAACGATTAAAAACTTGAATAAAATATATCAATGTATATAGAAAGATAGTTATAACTATGATAGCAAGAGTTGAAAAAGAAGTATCAAATAAACTGATCAAAAGTTACCAATGATAAAACATTCGCAAGCTGTATTCTCAATCTTATTATTTATTTCATTTTACTGTGTCTTATAATAATATATTACAGTGTTTTCTATTGTTTTATGTTATTCGGAAAGGATAATTTTGTGCAATAATAAAGTATATTTGATAAAATGAAAACAAACATCTGATAAAGCAACACATTGATTCAAATCGAATCGACACTTTGATCCAAAAAAACTACTCATTTTTATATATCAGGGGTCAGCAACCTTTTGCACGCGTGTCATAAGCTACATGCAGTACAATACTCAGTGGCTACTATTGCACAAATTTATCAATTTTTGAGTGGATGGAAGCTTATAAATTTGTAATGGACCTTATTTGACAAGCATCTTTGAAATTATGAACATTTATGGAAATAAGAAAAAAACTGAGATATATATAACTCTAAAGATAAACGTAAAGCTATTTTATAAATTATTGATGGAGAGATTTAATTATTTGAAAAGAAAAAGGATGCATGTGTTCTGCTTTCTGCTTTTGGCTATACATATAGTAGAAAAATCTCATATGAAAACTATTTCGAGTCCGTAAAGAAATTGCTTAACAATTGAATGCTCAGAATCGCGTCAAATTGAAAGTCACACATTATACCCCTGATTTTAACAATTCAAATTGAAAGTCACACATTATACCCTTGATTTTGTGATATGAAAGTAGAGTTATAGTGAGTGCGATATGAAAGCACTAGGTTCGTATTAAAATGTTTATTTAGATTTTTATATAACTGTAAGGAAAGAGAAATACTTATATTTTACGTTGTTTATTTCTTAAATATGTTTAAAAATGCGTAATATATGTACAACTTTAAGTTTTTTGTTTTTGCTGAAAAATGGATATATTTTATGTAGTTTATTTTTATGTTCCGAAATATCATAAGATAATGCAAAATTAATATAGAAAAAAAACTGTAAATTTATATATATATATAAATTAGCGACCTCTACTCTTTCTGCACGCGTTATCATCGGAATCGAATTTTTTTCAAAAATGTTCTGAGTGGCTCGCTGAATCGTATTGATAGATTGGTTTGGCATAACACAGCTAAAAGGTTGCAGACCCGTGCTATATATTTTTCATGTAAGTTGTATTTATTTTACGTACAAACAAACTAAAATAAACAATTGTAATACTAATATTAATTCTTAACAACCTTGTGCTCATCTTAAATTTATGAAAAAGTTCGAAAGTTGCAGAATCTGACCAGAATTAAACCCGTCGTCTAGAAGGTCTGATGTACGTTAAATCTGTCGAAACTTAAAGTTCTGCCATTGGCGTGGTGTGAAAGTTCAGAGAGGGGGTTATAGCTCTAGAGACGTCATCGTCACTTGGCCGTGGTCTAAAGTTATGAGGTCTGCCGCCCTCATGTTGCTTTAGAGTAAGACGTTCATAAACACTCACTCACTCATTGACCAGAATTCAGACAGTGTTCCCTAGAATTCAAATAGAACCTAGAATTCAATATCACGTTGCAATATATTGATCGGATTTATTTCATTACATTAATATAAAAAATACTCTTTGATGAAAAAGTAGCTATTTTTTCTATTTTTTCCGGCGTGGTGTGGAAGTTCAGAGAGGGAGATCTAGTTATAGTGTTGTCATCGTCACTTGACCGTGGTTTAAAATTACGAGGTCTGTCGCCAGTAGCCCTCGTGTTACTTTAGAGGGCGACGGTAATAAACACTCACTCCCTCACAGAACAGAATTCAGACAGTATACCCTAGAATTCCATATCACGTTGCAATATTGATCTGATTTACACTGGTGTGCAAAACTTAAGCAACAATGTAAAAATTAAGCAGATAACCATGAAATTGCAGAAAAGGAGATCTGGAGATCAGTACAGTGAAGTAGAAGCGTCATTCGTATGCAAATATCAGGAACGAAACGTCAGAAGCGACGTGAGCGTACGCAAAACGCGTGATGTCGGCGCACACTACTCAACAGTAGAATAAAATGAAGGACGGAGACGCAATTCAACATATTCGCTGCAAGTGCCAGTGAGTCAGTTCGTGAAATATGGCTAGAAGAAATCACCTGGACGACTTCACACGTGGAAGATTGATAGGAGACCTGGAGGAGAGGCGTACCGTCACCAGTGTAGCTGCAGAGTTCGGAATCAACAAAAGTGTCGTTTCTCGCGCTTGGAAAGCGTTCCAAACCACAGGTACAGCTGTTAGAAAGGTTGGTGGTGGCCGCCCGAGGACGACAACTGCAGGAGATGACCGATACATCATCCTGCAGGCGAAAAGAGGCTGATAGCAGTCAGCAAGCACCATTGCTCAGCAACGGGGTGATAAGTGTTGCGGTTTACTGTGGCCAGACGCCCTCACTAAGGGGGCCTATTCACCCGCCGTACTGAACGCTGCCTCCGGTTGAAAGTTGGACACCGACGCCACCGTTTACAGTGGTGCAGAGAGCACAAAAGCTGGACAACTGATCAATGGAGTCGTGTCCTCTTTATGGATGAGAGTCGGTTCAGTACCAGAAGCGATTCTCAACGCGTTTTGATTTGGAGAGAGATCGGGACCCGGTTTTATCCCAGTAACAAGGAAAGATACCGTTATCATGGTCCTGGAGCTCTTGTCTGGGCAGGCATTGTGCTGAACGGCCGAACTGAGCTCCCCATTTTCGACAGAGTGTCTGTAACCGGGAATCGCTATTGTGAGGAGGTACTTCTTCCCCATGTGCGTCTGTTCCGAGGTGCCAATGGCCCAGACTTCATTTTTATGGATGACAATGCACAGCCACATCGGAGTCTTGCTGTTGAGAAGCTGCTGGAAAGTGAATATATCACTCGAATGGATTGGCCAGCGTACTCCCCAGATTTAAATCCCATCGAGCATGTGTGGGATGCTTTGGGGAGACGTATTGCAGCACGCTTGCATCTTCCGGAGAACACCCAACAACTCAAACAAATGCTGATTGAGGAATGGGCACTCCTAGCGCAATAAATGTTGCACCAGCTGGTTCTGAGTATGCGGAGACGGTGCGAAGCAACCATTGCAGTGAGGGGAGGGCATGTACCATATTAAGGAACATCTGCTTGTTGTTCTTCCTGTTGGATAGACCATCATGAGTCACGATACTATGCGTTCAATAAAGCTTGTTTTTGTTTGATTCCATACCGTATGCATTGTATTCCTTTTTCAGCACCGATGCGTTCGTCATCCTTTACGTACATAATACTCTCCCTCATTTCTGAATTTCATGTCTCTCGGATGATATTTCATGAAGTTATGGCAATAAACCAACATGTTGCTTAAGTTTTGCACACCCCAGTGTATTTATATTTACATTAATATAAAAAGTACTCTAATAAAAGATTTTTGATGAAAAAATTGCTATTTTTTCCAATTTCCGGCGTTGTGTGGAAGTTCAGAGAGGGGGATCTAGTTCTAGTGTTGTCATCGTCACTTGACCGTGGTTTAAAATTACGAGGTCTGTCGCCAGTAGCCCTCGTGTTACTTTAAAGGGTGACGGTAATAAACACTCACTCCCTCACTGAACAGAATTCAGACAGTATACCCTGGAATTCAAATAGAACCTAAAGTTCAATATTGATCTAATTTTTTTTATTACATTAATATAAAAAATGCTCTAATACAGTGATTCCCAAAGTAGTCTATATAGACCCCCAGGGGTCTATGACGACTTGCAAGGGGTCCACGTCAGGAAAAAAACAATTTGGCGGCTCATGAGGTGTAAATGAGGGTCTATGATAGTGGCTCTCATTAAACTAGATCATGACTTTTTAATTTTAAAAGAAAAGGCATTCAATAAGGAAACCAAATCTTACCTATTTAATAGATTTATTTACTAAATTTAATGTGGTTAATTTGCACTTACAATGTGACAGCCTTAATTTTATTTAAATACAAACTATTTCAGCGTTTCTTTTCACAGATAGGCTAAAGAATTATTATATTGGAGGGCCCGAATTTTCTCAATTTGTTACAGACAATCTGTCTGGATGTTTTAACCTATATTCAACATTTAAACGTCTTTTATTCAGATTTTGAAACCAGGTTTGTGAATGCTTTGACTATGATAATACCATAATAGGCATTGAATTCATATGGTCAGATTGAAAAAAATATGTCACGTTACAATAGGAACTGATTGTAATAAGCACTAACGAATACCTTTAAATTTAGAAACGGATGTCAGTAATTTTGGCTTTAAAAAGGCAAACCTGTTATTTGTCCCGAATTATAAAATATCGTGAGGAAGTTTTAATTGCTTTTTCCTATTGAAAAGGGATTTCAGAATTGTTGCCTATCTCCAAAACAAAAACAGAAAGAAAGAAACCGAACACGAATAACAGAGGAGATTTAAGGTTAAACTTGACAAGATTGAGAGAGAGAGAGAAAAACCAAATGTGTTGAAAATTTGTTGTTGTATGGCGCCAGATTCTTCCCTTCCATTAAAATTATTTGTTTGTTATTCAATTATTTCCTTTAACAGTCATTTTATGTATTAAATAACTTTTAATTTAATTCATTAACATGTGCTTTTTAAATTTTAAACACTATACTTCATTACACTTAGAAATTCAATTCTTTCAATGTAGTAGTAGTACCAGCTGTCAAAAAGACATTTAAGTTGATAAATTTGCAAAAATTCAAAATTAATTAAGTAGGGATCTACCCCAACCAAAAAACATGGCAAGGGGTCTATGAGACAAAAAAGTTTGGGAACCTCTGCTCTAATGTAATATTTTTGGTGAAAAAATTGCTATTTTTTCCAATTTTTGGAGTGGTGTGGAAGTTCAGAATGGGGTTCTAGTTCTTGTGTTGTCGTTGTCACTTGACCGTGGCTCAAAATTACGAGGTTTGTCGCCAGTAGCCCTCGTGTTACTTTATAGTGTGATGTTAATAAACACTCACTCACTGACCAGAATTCGGACAGTGTATCCTAAAATTCAAACAGAACCTATT
>BMAU01008868.1:0-14982 GCA_019973935.1 Trichonephila clavipes
AATTCTCCAGCTGAAATTCATCGGCAACTAGTAGTAGTGTATGGTACAAGTTTTTATGTTGTAAATCAGGTGTGTGGTTTCGGGGCGCTCGGAATGCAAGAAAGGAGAAAAGACGTGCGAGGTGGAAGAAACAGCGTTCCGGTGGGACGTAATGTTGAACCACCCTCTTCTTACAATTCCAGTCTCACACCAAGTGATTTCTACCTGTTCCATTGGATCGTTACAGATAAATACACGCGTGGAGATCAGCCTTTCAAGGAACTGATCGCTGAAGTTTGGCAAGTTGTCTTGATCAGCTGAGCTTCGCAACTTTGAGTGTCGATCGTTGACTACAGCTCTGTGTTCCGATATGATAAGTTATTGTACCAATTGAAGCAAATGCTTTCATAAGCATGGCGACTAATAGTAGAGAAGTAAATATGTGTACTTGCATACCTTCCTACAAGTAATGTATAATTTTTCAAAATTGACTGAGATAAAAGTTAACTCATTTTTGGGCTTGTAGCCATGCTTTTGAAGCCACCTCCGCACCTTTAGTGGTTATAGCACAGTACGCAGCTACAAATTACTGCTCCGACTAAAGCGAGGCTTCGGCGCCAACGCGATCCGTCCGATTTCAGTCTTTTGTTTGAGTACTTCACGTAAAGCTTGTACTCACTCTCTGGTTACTGTCAGTTTCTAATCCAATAATGTACATGTTGAGACAAATCAAGCGAAGGATTTGAACGATAAATAATTGAGTTTGGGTATGTACTGCGGAAGCATTTCTTATTTCAGATACAGAGTGAGAATCCCGGACAGTCGTGGAATGATATTCTACAAGAAAAACCTGGAAATGGCTTCTGAAAACGCCTGTGTCACTGAAACTCAGGCGGAAAATGAATGGCAAGAGCCTTTGAATTGGAAATGTATAGAAGAAGCGTTAGTTCTCCGGAAGACAAATGATTTTCGAAGTGGATAGTGATGACGTTCAAGAATTGCTAGATTCTACAATCAGAAGTTGACAACTGAATCAAACAAAAATGCATCAGCAAGTTAACCCTCTGAGTGAGATGACCCGCTGACTGAATTTCACTTCGAAAGCGGTCTACTTTTTCAAAGCTAGTGGTAGCGAAAATGTTTCGGATGAATTTCGCGAACTGCTTCGAAAGCGCACCGCAGTTTTATGCCTTCCCCCTTAAAACTGCGGGAGGTCCTCAAATGGTTTTGAAGGGAATGATTTTATTGCTTTTCGGCTTCTGTGTTTCGAAAGGGGAGGTTTCTCATTCACAACTGTGGCTAGGGCGAGAATTGTGAAATGAACATTTTCTCCACTTCGCGGCCAACAGAAAATTCTCCCAATTTATTGCAAACAAGCAAATAAAAGGTAAACGATAAAGTTTTAAAGAAATGACTCATTCAAAGTTATAAAATATTTTTAATATATGTATAAGCGAAAGAAAATTTATTTTTTTCTCCTGTTATTTTTAAGAGCTTTAAAGTTTTTTTAAAAGGAACATTTTTATTTCGGTGTTACAATTTTAACCATACAGAAGCTCTCTCAAAAAATCATTGTTGAATGACGAAGAAAACTGAAGAACATTTTTCTGTTATTTTTTTATTTTTTAATTATGAGGTAAAAAGAAATGATTATTTTTTATTTAACAAAATTATAATAAATGTAGTAGCATTCTATATGCTGTATAAATTTGTAAAATAAAAACTTGGATTTCTGCAATTTTTTATATTTTTAATTAACAATAACACCATGGAAAAGTCATTTCAATACTTTTAATTTATGCAAATTTATATCTTTATCTTTTATATTTTTCTGTTGAATGATTTTTTTCGCTATAATCAACATAACAATTTGCACTGAGAGAAAATCCCCTTCAACGTCAGCATTTGCACACATAATACACATTCAATCAGTGGCGCTCACAAGGGAAGGGATTCTGTCCATGCACTCAAAGCACTGGCTTTGTTTCGATTGATTATACTCCCATATTTAATAAGTATTATATATAGTATTATATATATTTCACATATTTGAAAACTTGCTCAATTTTTCTGATCTAAAACCAATTAGGTTTTAAGAAATTTTAATTTTCTGAGTTTTGATTTTAAATTCGGTTTCATTTTTAAACCATTTTTGAATTCTAGATTGAATTAATTAAAAATATTTTTTTTTAACACAATCCATTATTTCGTGTGAAATGTCTATATATTAATGCAATTTTAATTTCTAAAATCCTTTCTGTTTGCTTATGTTTTTAAGTTTTTGAGTTTTCTCACATTTACTTAATTAAGATTGATTTAAAGACCAAATATTATTTTTTGACACATAGTTTATATAATTTAAAAGCTCTTTACTTTGTTTTCATTATTTTTTTTTTTTTGAAAAATGCCATGACCAAAATGTACGCAGGCTACTGTGATATAATACTTGAAAGGATGGAATATGACTGAAAATGGTAAATCTAAAATCCAGCTTTCAGGTGATATTACAATTAGACTACAGAATGCAAATGTTGCAGAATGAACTAAATATTTCCCTGACGTACCACAACTACATTATAATAAATATATTGTAGTACTACATTACAGTATTTTAAAGTCATGCAACAAAAAACTTAAACTTGCTTACCTGCCACGATGGGGAACTGAGAAAAAAATATTATTTACAATCTTGGTGATTTCTGGATTACGTTTGTATCACTACTATTTTCTGTATAAATATTTTGCATTTAAAACTCTTGAGAATATATAAGGTTCTGATAAAAACGGAATAATTGATCAAATTAACAATTGTTATCAATATTATGTCGAAGAAAATTTTGAATTAGAAAAGATATTTTCAGTCATATTTATTTCAAGTAGAATTTTCATGTAGAACATAAGTTAGATAGTAACATATTAAAAAATTAAAGCTTTACAGGCATTGAATTTTTTTATGCCTTACAATTTTTAAATGTGTTTTCTCAGATTTTTAATTTTAAAAAGATGAGAGTGTATTCCAATCCCTTAGGCGTTTTTCCTGTTCAAGATAGAGTCGTGAAATATCTTGTAAATATTCCCAACATATTCTAGTAATTTGCATCTAAAATCTATTCCTTTTCCTTTAATTTTTTATACAAATATTTTATCCAAGTTTTTTGATGTTTCACGACTAAATCGTAAATATGGAAACAACAGTCAAATATCACTGCTGCAAAGACGGCGCGCTGATATTTGAGTGAGAAAATTACAGCAGCATAAAAATTGACCTCGTTTGAATTATATCTAATAGCATATTTGGAACTGTTTAGCATACTCGAATTAACTCACGTGCACGTCAAGGGTTTATATTGCATTCTAAGTCAACACGGTGGCTACTGACCCAGCGATCACGTAATTTTAAACCACGGTTAAGTGACGAGGATGATACCTGAGAGCTGATAATCCCCTTCCAAACTCCCACATTACACCAACGTGAGGACTTTTGACCTCGACGTGTTTAACGTGCATCAGCTCCTCTTCAACGCTAAACTTTTGTGGTACCAGGGCTCGAACACTGGACACGAGTTCATAACCATGACCATCAGGCTACCGTGGCCGCAAAAGAAAATAGCAAGTTTGAAAGAAATGTAATGGAGAAGTATATTTGAAGAAATAACTTCAAAACTTAACGAAAAACCAAAATATCAAAATTTATTTTAGGAATAATAGTGAATATAACTTCGTACACCTAAAACCACTTTATGCAGTGTATTTTGAAAGTGAACGTTTCCCCTTTTAGAGAAACTTACTATAATTATGTCAAATTCCTTTCATTTTGCTCTAAGGGGATCCCCGAAACAATGTAATTTTTTTGATACACAAAATTACTTATGGTTGAATCTAATACAATTCCCTACAAAATGAATGAAAACCCTTTTATCATATAAATTGTGTTTGAATAGGAGATGGTTAGTTAAGGGAACCAGGACATGCTCGAAAGAGTAAAAGTGCCAAAATTAAGACCCTTTGTTTATGAGACATATATCATTTAAAATTTCCAATAGAGCTTAGATTTTTATGTCTATAATAAGGATAATTTAATTATTCTGTAGAACTACAAAAATAACTTTTTTACTCCAAAGAAGTTTTTTTTACTACTTAATTAAAGTAATACATAATTTTTGAGAACTCGTAATATATACTTATGTTTAGGTACCATTTTTTAAAAAGTATCCTTTTTTATGCAAAATATTTTTTACACATATATAAAACAATACATAAAAATACAGTGAAACCACTTTTTTTAGTAAAATATTTTAGTATAGTTTCTTTAAAAATTATGAAACTTTGAAATTGAGATTTTTTATTTTTCTGCTTTTTTTATGCATAAAACAATTTTTAAAAATTAGGCACTATTTTAATAGGAAAAAAAATTAGGTTCACTATATGCATAGGCATCTTGTATAGAAGTATAAAAAATCAGGAATCATACAGTGCAATAGTTTTTTAAAAATGTACCTAAATGCAAAAAATATGCTTTTGAGAAAAGAGTGAAAAAACTAAAAAAAACAATATTTTCACATATTATACACTTAATTAGTATTTCCTTGCCTATTTTTATATGACTAATAATAATCCTTAACCATTTTCTAGAGTTACAAAAGTAATTTTTAAATTCATATGTTTTTTCCCTTTATTGTTTTGAATTAACATGAACTTATAATTTTCGAGATCTTGTAATACATATTTTTCATGTATAGAGTACCATTTCTTACAAAAATATTCTTTAGATATACAAAAAATTTACAAATATATATAAAGTAACACAATAAATATAATGAATCTGTTTTTAACTAATTATATTTATATAATTATAATTTCTTAAAAATGATCATAAACCTTAAAATTATGAAAATCTTAATTTTTCTTTTTACATGTAGAATCAGTTTTCAAAGAAACCAGACACATACTAAAAGAGATATTTTTGTTCACTGTATGCTACATGTATCCTGTTTAGATATATAAAAGGTTTCAAACAATATGCTACAATAGTTTTTAAAGTGTACCTAAATTTAAAAATATTAAACATTCGAGAAAAAATATAATAAAACTTAACAAAAAATTTTCTCCTTACATTATAGATTTGATTAATATTTCCTGATTGGTATTCATTTTCTTTATCTAAATTTTCTTTATCCATTTTCCCTTTTAAAGACCTTCTCTTTATTTCTGGCTTCCAATGACACTTTATTTACTATGCGTTCAGCCTCAAAAATTCGTTTGTTATCAATTGATAAGTAAGGCATGTTCCGTGCTTGTATCCTGATTTAATCCGCCCAGAGCTTCAAAGACTTTTATCCTACTTACATATCCATCATTAAAACAAATTACAGCATCCATAACTCCAAATTTCAAAGTTTTAATGCCAACAAAACTGTTTTAGGAATTCGCTCCCAAATACATTTGTTAAAACTTTCATTGGGATTTTGTGTTCTTCCATGAAGGCAACTCTTTTCAATAAGTCCTTCTTCTGTGAGATCCCGAAACACTTCTTTTTCACTTCTCAATAAAATTGACTCGGGTAAAGAATGCTTGTGAATATAAAATTCCCCCGTAACAATGCTACGCGTTATAACCGCACCAGCTATCCTCACCAAGAGGACACAAAGCATGTTGAGGATTATCCTAAGTACTTAGTTTATGAAAATAAATAGCCCATATGGTCTCTTTTTCACGTCCTCCACAGATGACAAATTTTTACGGATTGCTAGCCCATAATAATGTTGGATTGAGTCCACTTCTTTAAGCGTTATCCGTCCACGTCCCGAAATATTTTTCCCATCTGATAGCTTAATGCCTTTGCTCATTTTTAGAATGTTTCTCAGCCTTGTGCCCATACGCTTTTGCACATGGCCAACATATTCCTAATTTTTCAACTTCTGTGTCGCCATATACTTTTGCTTCTTTTTATAGTAAGAAATCCTTTTGAGTCCCCATCACCAAGATACTGCGTATAACATGCTTCGTGATGTTTCAGATCGCTGAAATATACTTCACTGATTCCCCGACATTCCATTCCCCCACTGAATCCTTCGAAATTTTTAGCACAATTTTCACATGAGTTTCTTTTTACCCTTACATGAAGAACAATATTTTGTGAGAGCTTCAAAGTCGATAACCTTTCTGTTCTCAACAGACGTAGCACATACAACTCCGTTCAATGAAGAATAGCCTCGTTTATGCCATGTGCCATCCACAGCCACAGCTATATTTGAATTATTATCATCTCGCCAGTGACTGCTTCGTGAACAGCTGCATTCATCGAGTCTTCACTAATTGTTTTTAAAACATTTAAAAACAAAGAATTATGGCGTTCAAACTTTTGCAAGAGGTGGTGGAGGCAAATTCATGAGCCCACAGAATATTCGAGCAGCAGCTCCACCTTTTCAATAGCCTCTCATTCCATATGTCAATCTTAGGTTAACATCATAACATTTATTAGATATTTTTGATGACATTGTAACTCGTCGATTCTTCACAGTTGTGACAAATTATTTCCAAACTCACAGCTAAACCCTCTACGACTTTTTAAATCTTCTCTCAGCTCAATTTTCTCTGAAGAACAGCAATATTTACAACATAAGAGATTTTTCTATAAGGGAAGATAATAAATCCAGTTCAACGATTATGTTTACATTTTGAGAATCTTGTTCTTTTAGTAAATCCGGTATTTTAATCTTTCTCCTAGAAGCACTTTCCACGGAATTCAAAAGCAATTCTTCAGTCAGATTTGTAGACATTTTGATGTTGATTGCTACTATACTTCCCTTCTGCCAATTTTTTTATTCTTGGCATAATTACTCGTTTAAAAAAGTTAAGATACTTTTAAAATATTATGAATATTAATAATTATAAGTAAAAAATAAACATTTCTTACGAAAATTAATGTAAAATTAAGTAGCTGTATGCCACAAGAAACTTCGGAATAGACGAACTCGGTTCAAAACATTGCCATAAACCGAAATTTAAAGTAAGAAATTTTGTCACACAGCTTGGAACAATCAGCTCACGCACAAGCATGGCTAAAAAGTAGCAGGGTTAACATTCAAACAGAAAAAACAACTCTAAAAGTTAATATAGATAAAACACAGGGGAAACTACATATTACTAAAGTTCAAAGGGGCGTGTCAAAAGGGGCGTGGTCATTTATTTACATTTTTATTTTCATATTTTAGGGCTATTTTATTAACAAACATATAAGTATTATACATTTTTAGATTCAGAAAAATAAGCACTATTTTTTAGAAATAAAATTGAAAAATCGATTATTTGAAAGTATATGATGTCCCTGTTCCCTTAATAAGAACATTTAAAACGTTTCGGCAATCTATGGACCTGTGGCACGTGGTACAATTCTTAGTGGCACTCAGCACTATTCTACAAATTTGTCAATTCTGGAGTGGATGGAAGTTGATAATAGACCTTATTTGACAAACATCTTCTGAGTTATGGACATTTATGGAACTACAAAAATAATCTGAAAGATAATTCTAAGGATAAATTTTACAGCTATTTTGTAAATAATTGAATGTTATTGCTAGGGGATTTAATTGTTGAAAAAGAAAATTGCATGTACTCTGCTTTCCACTTATGATTCGGCATATCAAAGTAAAAAATCTTACCTAATATGAAAATATTTCGACTCCGCAAAGAAATTGTTTAACAACTGAATGCTCAGAATCGTGTCACGCATTATACCCCTGGTTTTGCGATATGAAAGAAGAGTGGTGAAAGAGTTAATTCGCATTACAATTTTTATTTAACTGTAATGAAGGGAATAATTTATATTTCACTTTGTCTATTTCTTATTTAAAAAAATATGTTGGAAACATACATTTTTAATTTTTTTTATCTTTGTTGAAGAAATAGTAACATTTTATATTGCTTATTTTTATGTTAATAAATGTATTTTATTCATCCATAATTAATACAAAATAAAACTGTAAATCTAAATAATTTACCTCTATTCCCTTTAAATCTGCAAATATTACCGTAAGAATCGAAGGATTTCCAAAATTTCCTACTATGTGGCACGCTGTGAATGATATACTGACAGATTGGTTTGGCACGTCTTAGCTACAACAGTTGCCGCCCCTGATTTAAAATGTTGGGTAAGATAATAATCCATTATATTTTTAAAAATTTTATAAATATACAAAAAGGAGAGTATTTTGGCAATACATGTTTTAAAAGGAGTAAAGTTTACGTGAGAACGAAATATAAAATTGTGAGTTAAAAATTATTGGTATTCTATCAAACCGTGACTTCTTTTATATATATATATATATATATACATATAAGAAGTACGGTCGATAGAGTACCGTAGTTACTGCCAACTCGTGACAATGAATTGGAAATTAAGTTCACAATTCATTGTTATTAAAATATATAAAATTTTACATGACTTATTTTTGTATTGTTATTTTTATATTCCTTACTGAAAGCAACAAATGGGGAGTTCCATTACCTGCCAAAACTGCAGCAGGCCGCGGTTTGTTTACTCCACAGCTCCTACCTTATGCTTACTTTCCCCGACTAAGTAAAAATGCCGTCTTCTGTAGTCAAAGATCATGGAATGGCAGATATTGTTTTTCCATATATTTTAAATATTAGTTGTCTAACTCAGTGCTTTTCAAACTTTCAATACTGGCGCCCCCTTTCAATCACAATTTTTATCGCGCCCCTCCTTATACATAATAATTTTACTGAATGCAATAATAATGCACTTTTACGATAAAGCAATAATATTTATTATAAACCGTACAAATTCATGACATAAGTATTAAATTTTGTATATGTTACTTTTAAGCAAAAAGAATTAAGTAATAGGATAATTACTAAGTTATTTTTCCTTTCTCTGATTTTTAAATTGTAACATATTACAAAATGCGGTGGTTGCTTAGAAGACAAAATATAGATATCAGCTAAATATAGAAAATGAACTCAGAGGGTCAATTTCTTATCTTAAAACTCCTTTCAAAAACTTTGCTCTGTAAGACAAGCCCATGGGAAGTAGCTAATAATTATTAAACTTATTCTTAATTTAGTATTAATTAATTAGTCATAAATACTCTGTGCACCACTCATACATTAAAAGCAGTGTTTCTCAATACTGGCGACCCAATTTTCAATCATAATTTTGTCTCGCCCCCTGTACAACAACAATGTATTTACTGCAATAAAAATGCACTTTGAGAGAGAGACGCTAAAGTTACAATACGATCTTAATTATAAACCGTACAAATTAATACGATAAGTATATTAAATTTTGTGTATATGTAACTTTTAAGTAATATATATGTCAGGTTTGAAAAGTTTAGGTTCAAAATTAAGGAAGTAATAAATGAAAATAGAGCGAACTCTTTACCATCGCGTAAGGATTTATGAGTAAACAAGCCTGTTAAAAGGTGCAACGAGCGCTGACGAAGGTGAACGCATACTAGAAAAGACTTGGCTGTTGTCTCCTAGCTGAGAGGTTGTTTTTATACCACCCGGTTGCGCGGCAAAAGGTCCGCCATGTTAGATTATATATGATGGAAGCGTAATAAAGGAATATTGTGAAGATGATGCCCTCCTCAGTTTACCAGCAGGCCTGGGGCCTGTCATATATATTTTAAGAAAATTACTTAAAATATATATTACTTAGAATTATGTTATTTTTCTTTCTCTAATTTTTAAATTGGAACAGATCGCAAAATGATGTATTTAATTAAAGATTTATTTCCTTCAGCATTCATTTCTCAAAGTACAAATGTCATTAGAAAAATAGTCTAGTCAATGTCGCTCTCTATCATATCCATCACATCTGGCATTATAGGGTACGTTTGCGTGAGTCTGGGCAACCTATCGGACGTCTGCGCAAAACATGTAAAAATGCTTTTCCTCGTACAATTCCAGTCAGTTTTGGTCGACTCGATACTCCTATAGCTACCGAATCTAGCTTGAATGTACATTTTTTAATTTCCACGTTAATTGTAATTCACGGTAATTAAGAATTTACGGCAGTAGATTAAAACAATATCATACATACATTTTTAAGTCGTAAGCAAACATTCGACCATAATAAAGAATCAACAAGTACACAGACGAACGAGCATGGTTCCGAAAATTAAATCAAGGAGATCTTCTCAAAAATACTTAAATTTTGGATTTACCACTACTGAAGTAAATGATGAAAAAAAAGCCCCAGCTCGATATGTGTTAAAACTTACAAATCTGTAGAACAACATGTGAAGGTTGTTTTTAAAACATGTAAAATCATTTAGCTATGTTGGCAAAGAATTTTAAAAAGTATTTTCTGGATGAGGACAGCTTGGTAGCAAGTTAGGATTAGGGATCTATTTCAAGATACTCCAGAAGGGCTCTCAACTTCCGAAGAAGAAATCTTCATAGATTTCACATCCAGTGAAAAATTAAAAGGCAATTTTGTAATAAATCGCTCTTTGAATTTGGGGTAGAGGTGGATGAGGAATTATCTGTACTGAAAACAAAAGCACTTCGTATACTATTACCATTTTCAACATCCTACCTTTTTCAAACCAGATTTTCTGCAGTGGATGCCTTGAAGACAAAATATAGATCTCAGCTAAATATAGAAAAATAACTCTTTAAGTGTCAATTTCTGATATTAAACCTTCCTTTGAAAAACTTTCCTCTACAAGACAAGCCCGTGGAAGTCCCTAATAATTATTAAATTTGTTCTTAATTTAGTAATAAGATTGATTGATTGAATATTAACGTCGCACTGTTCAGCTGCACGAGGGCTTTTGACGACGGACCACGTAATTTTGAACCATGGTCAAGTGACGTGGATGACACCTGAGCTGGCACCCCTCTCTCCTAACTACCACACCAACGGGAAAACGTTTCAACTCTCAACAGATTTAACGTGCGTCGCTGCCCTACACGGCGGGTCTTTAGAGGTACTGGGCTCGAACTCGTGACAAGGCAAGCCACGATCCGATACCTATACCACTCGGCTACCGCGGCCATATTAAGTAATAAGAAATTATTTATAAAATACCTTCTTCAGTACTGATACATCAAACGTATACTGGCTGAAACACACCGACTCTTCGCACGAGTTCATTTTTTTAAAAAAATAAAGCATTATTCTTGATATAATAGCTGAACTGTAAGGAGAGTAAAACTGTATTGCACGACTTTGTATACAAAAATGTAAAATATTTTTGTTAGACATTTAAAAAGTCGGATCCAAATTTTTATGATCTCCTTGTGTTGTTTTTCCAATCCCGTTCCATGATCTCAATGAAAGTAAGCACACCGATTCCGAACCCGATCTTTTTTGAGTTTCGTGATTTGTGGTTGGCAGCAACTACATAAAATCGAGCGAGTATTTAAACTCGGCTCATGTTAGTTTTCTAGAAGGAAGGAGAAACAGAAATATAAGAAGTGTGTGAGTGGTTTTAATTCTTGGGGGAGAAGAACGGCTGGTTGGCAATGCAACTGCAGGTTGCATCACCATTTCCGAATTAGAAATTCATTTTACAATATTGAAGACGGTTCGAATCGGATGTCTCTGGTAATGTTGATTTTTTGAACTTATTGTTTTTTATCGCTCCAGTAACGAGCGCAGTGACTTTATGATTGATTATTAAAGGCCAATTTTAAGAAACTGTTTTTCTTCTTCATGCCTCCTCGACGCATAAATTTCACTGCCCCAGCTTTGCAAATTTAAATTAGTTTACCAATAAGTGTAACAATTTTTTTAGATAAATGCTATAATTGTAAATAACTGTTTAAAGAACTGTAATTTTAGAAGCCTCACACAATTAGCATTTAGAATTAATGTTAAATTATGAAAAAGAATATAAAATTCCGATGAAGAATAATTGTGTTACTTTTTAACATTTAAAGCGAGAAGACTTCAAAATGTTTTAACCCGGGAGCAGGCGCGTACTCGATACTAACATTAATGGTAGTGCGGGGGACTCAGTCACCCCAATCATTTGTTTAGAATTATTTTACTGTACACGATACAAATCGGAATTCTAGTGAATATTTTAATTTATAGAAAGTATACTTACCTTCTTTCATGGACTATTCAATTCTTTGATGATCTGAGAAAAATCCAATAAAACTGAACTAAAATGATTCAAAAGTACAATACCATAATAAAGGACGCAAATCAGACACTTTTCAATTATCCTACAGAAATGTTAAACCAATCAATTCTTTTTCCAAATATCGCAAAACTCAATTATTTACAATTTCCCTAAGCGAAAAGCAAACGCATAAAAGATGGGAGGGAACTAATATTGATAATAACCATACCATAAGATTGAAGGTCAATCAAATGATTAGCAAACACTATGCAGCCTGGCTGAAAAGTGAATCATGACTTCCTTTTCTTTTTCTACAACTAATGTACAGTACTTCAATAATAATTACAGTAGTGAATTGTTTATCTTCTTAGAATTTTCTCAGGGTTTGAGTTTCGTTTTTCTTTTAACGAGTAATATTTTATGTTAAAACGTAATAAAAAAATCTCTCATTGAGGAAATACAGCAAATAAAACAAAATGTTTTTTTTTCTCTTTAATTTGGTTTTTGGGATCAAAGATAGCTATTTGATGACGGAAAAAAGCCAGATAATAAACATAAATTATGTCAGTGTTGTTGTGTGTATTTTTTTTTATTAGGGAATAAAGCATTTTGTTTTTTACTTCTCTTTCAGGTTATTTTTTTTAAAAAATCTTTTAAATTTTTCGATACGCTCGCGCCCCCTTGTAGGGTCATCGCGCCCCCCCAGGGGGCGCGCCCCTACACTTGAGAAACACTGGTCTAACTTCTACATCAGCCTTTTAATAGTCTACACTCCTGCAAAGAAGTCTGAATTCAAAACTATAAAAACTTATTATTCCCAACAATGTCATTTTATACCTTTATTTTTTATAATATATGAATGCGTTAAACTGTTAATTTGTTATCACGACTATTTTAATATTAAATGCGAAAAAAAACGAATAAGTTTCAAACTGAAACTTAAATTGAATTTTTCAAAAATTGTCATCGATATTCACATAACATTTACATATTGTCATTTTAGCATATCACACATCTATCTTCTATGCAAAAATCTATTATAAGTTCATCAAATGTTTCAGCATATTTTTACTCATAACATGCAGTTTTCAACCACATTGTTAGGCAGCGGTAGCCTAATGGTCAAATTAACGGACTCGTAGCTGGCGTGTCATGGGTTCGACCCCAGCACCACTGAAGATCCGCCGTGTAAGGGAGTGATGCTCAAGCGTCATCCTCGTCACTCGACCATGGTTTAAAATTACGAGGTCACGTCGCCAAGTGAGTGAATATTAACGTCGCACTGTTCAGCTACACGAGGGCTTTTAGTGATGGACCTCGTAATTTTGAAGTATGGTCAAATGACGAGGGCGACACCTGAGCTGGCCCCCCTTCTCCTAACTACCACACCACACCAACGAGAGGACATTTCAGCTCTCGATAGATTTAACGTGCATCTCTGCCCTACACGGCGCGTCTTTTTGTGGTACTGGGCTCGAACTCGAGACATGTGAACCATGATTCGATACCTTGACCTCCTGGTACCCTGGCCACAGGTCCGTCGTCAAAAGCCCTCAAGTAGTTGAGTAGAGAGAGAGAGAGAGTGCGACTTTAATATCTCCTCATTTAATTAAATTATATGAAATTTAAGGGAATACTTGAAAAAATATTAGAAGTCGAATATATATATATATATATATATATATATATATATATATATATATATATATTAAAAAAATTAATCTATAATGATAATTTTAAATATCCAAAGAATTATTAGTATTTATAGTAAATATATGTTTTTCAACTGAGTACGTGAGACACGTATAAATATCTTTTTCGAAATTCCAATGCAGAATTTCAGTGGAGCTAATACAAAATTCCTAGTTTTGTATGGTTAAGATTATAAAAATGTCCAAATTTTAATAACCTTTTTTTCAGTCAACCACTAATGGAACATGAATGATGAGGGATTATGTATAAATATATATTTTTTTAACTTGAATTTAAAAAGGATCTTTATATTTATTTATATGCGCAAATGTTAACTGTAAATTTGTCCAGATGCTTTTAAATACTCTTTATTTGAAGATTCAAGTTAAAAAATATAAACTCGAAGTTAGAGTTCTCTTTGAATGAAATTAATGTTCCGACATTCAAAATTCAAATATAATTTGTTATCTGAACAATACAAAACAAAGGGATTCTATGTAAGATGCCCTGAATATCTAGCTTTAAAAATTATGAAAAACTAAAAGATTTAAATAGGGTTTTTAACAATGCATAAAAATTTTTTGCAAATAATGTAATACAAAAGCTTAAAAATTATTCATGTTTAGAAATGTCCGAAATTTTAAAAGATTTTAAATTTTGAAACTTTTTTTTTATTTTTGACACATAACTAAATAATCATTTTAAAAAAAATCCCTGAAAGTATTGATTAAAATAAGAAAAATGAAACAGTAAATTATCCTCAATGTTTTAATATATAATTTGAATATAAATACTACAGATATTTTTTAAAAACTTAGACATACATTATAAAAACTTAATTCCATTTGAAAATTTTAAGGTAAAGAAAAAAATGAGAATTCTCAAATCGTTGACTTGCATTTATTTCCATACACTTTAGGGTTTAAAGAAATTCTTCCCAGTTTTTACGATTGCTGCAGGGAAAGAATCGGTCTCCCCGTGAGCCACAAAACTTCCCCTCAATGCCCATTGTGTCTCCCCGACTGTCTCTAATTATTATTCAAGATACTAAACCTTTAAAGGGGGAAAAGAATTCGGAAAAACATGACTTTACCGTTTTTGAACACATTACTTGAGGAGGAAAAAATCAGTTTTGGTTCATTTTTGGTGAGTCCCCGGCCTTACGAAAAATTCCGTGTGGTCCGTTTTCGAAGCCTCTCTAGTAGGG